>JAHWFP010199550.1:0-48533 GCA_023313725.1 Lithobius niger
TTGCAACGGGTACGAATCGTAGCAGTCCAGTAGAGAGTTTTATGTGAAACAGGGAGCCCTCCTTTTCATTCTGCCATAAGCTACTATCCCTGTGGTATGTAACCAACCGTGTGGTATGCCTAAGAATCCTACCTTGGAAGTTGCTTTTGGCCAGAGTAAGAAGCACCTTACTGGGAGCATAGTAAGGCCTCCCAGTCAAAAGAAGAATTTGTATTTCGCCTTTGGGCTTACAGCAGGTATGCAGGTTTATTTTTTCTTCGATTGGCTGAACCTGGATTCATGGCGAGCCCCACATGGAGGGAGATATTTCTTGAATTCACTTTTGAACTCACTTTTGGCTTTATGGAATGCAAACTTGCAGAAGTATCGCATCCTTTTTGTCCAGATTAAAAGGGATACTTATGTCTTCACAATATGGATCCAATACTGATTCATCAGTTGGTTGTGGCTCACGAGTGTACACTTTCAAGCTCCCGTCAATGTTTTCTGCATGAATGGCGGAATTATATCCAATTGGTCGTGCACTTAGCTTTGGTGCGATGTCTCTGTAACAGCATTTTGTTATCCTCACAAATTCCAAGAGTGCAATGCAAAGCAGAAATCTCTTTGATTCATGCATTACTGCAGGCCAATACTACACCGAGGCAAAAAGGTAACCATATGTTGATTCCTAGACCACGTTGATATCCCAGACAAGGAGTATGCAAACTTAACTGCCCAGGCTGGTTAGCAGTTAACAGCCTATAAAAGATCAACCAGTTCTAACACCTGTGGCGTGCTCCGCACTTTGTACGAAACTTCAAGGACTTTGGCAGGAGGAATGGAATCAGGTTACTGATAAGAAGCTGCATACAGGGAAACCTAATGTTGCAGTGTAGCGTTCTCCATCAAGGGGGGAGGGGGAGGGTTGAGGCTTAATGGCACGTCGACAACTTGGTCATTAGCGCCAACCTCAGTCACAGTGCAGTGGTACATCAAAGGCTGGTCTACGGAAGGAGGTAGTCCTTGGACGTCTCCAGATCAACCACATCTCCATTACACATGGACTCTTGTTCCATTGCAAATATGCGCCAGTAAACAAATCTTGCTCTGTTCCACTTACAGTTGGGCATATTGTGGTGAGTGTCTGGCATTACCGGCATCCATGTTGCATACGAGATACATGGAATGCTGCCTTTAGTCCTTCGTTATATTCCGGGCAATCTTGAGAAATTACCAAATTCTTAACACAGGTAAGGATCTACAGCCTAATTTAGAGTAATTTCGGTGGTTTTTGTAGTTTTATCTCCTGCTTCGTTTTCTGTTTCTGTCCAGCCACATCTTCCGCTTCGTTTCCTTGTGGCTCTTTAACCGAACCGGCATCGCCACTCATCTGGCTTTGCACCCTCTAAAAAGTGCTCTACTGGCATTTGTTCTACTGTGTAAGACCTTAATTGTCTGCGATTTGGTGCAAAGAACCAATTTGTTGAATTGTCCTTCCCATCACATCCTCCTTTTTTCCCCCTAAAATCGATGCAAGTTTCAAACTCCAAAAAGTAAAAAGTATTAGAAAATTCGTTTAAACTTTTGCCTGTTCTCAGAAACATTTAAAATTTCATTTACAGTATAATTATAATTAGAAATTAAGTACATGCAATTCATTTCACATTTTGTATAGTAATGATAGCTGTTAAAACAGACTTTTGGTTCAATTAGTTTATCCACAACCACACGACGGGATCAGCAATGGTATTGAGAATTCAATGAAAGTCCAGAATGCAGAACTTAAAGGCGAGCGAGTACGTATAACTGAATTCTGTGACTAGCAAGTAGCTCATTCAGTTATTAACTTGTGCTTTTTATGGATTTCAGATCATTGTCCATGAATTTGAAGAGAGACCCCTCATCCAATATTTCGCATTGCATCGGGGACTGACATCTGTGAATCACACACGGCAAGATATATTCCTAAGTTTTACACAGGTGTGTGAAGCAACAAACAAGTGCTAAATGAAAATGACAGTAAGGAAAAGTATACGGATAAAAATTTGACTGAATGTCACATGTGCTAACATTACTTTAAGTGTGCAAAATAAACGTTTCACCTGTGGAAAAACATGGGGGGATAGAGTAATTATTAGAACTGGGTAATACGAGTGTGGTATTAATTGCTACATCATATATAGAATACAATAAGTTGTCAGACCGTTATTTTACATGTCAGATATAAAATCGAAAAAATGGAAAAAGATGGTTTCATACCCAATGGCACGTTTGTTTCAAGTACCCTTGATAGCGTGGCCAGAGAGTTTGCACAAAGTTACAGAGTTCCCTACCTCATTTTCCCAGTAAAAAACTTTAACCATACATAAACCTCGCATAATTATTATTTCTCAATACCCACGAACACTATGATAATTGATTTAGCATAAACAACATTTTTTTTCTCTTTAGCCCACTAAAATTACTTCACTGTCAAGCAGAAATATCCTACTGATGTTTAAGCTTTTTTAAAGAACCCCTGTGAAATTTACTTCAAACAGTATCAGTAAGGAAAGACCATCTTATCAATGAGTCAAGCAAGGACTGTTGGTAAAGATAGCTCTGCGTTTACAGACCCACTCTCAAACTGTGTACTTTCTAGCTAATTCCATAAATAAGTATAACCTTTCCTCTGGTTATTAGCTGAGAGAAGGGTTTTCAGAATTTACTGTGGTGTTGGAATCTCACTGAGGACTGAATGCGTGTTTTATAAATACATTAGTAATCAAGGCTGATATTAGGGTAAAAAAATTTTTTAAGGTGTTTTTTTTAAGAGACTGACTTGTATGACACGGAATGCTTGATAAAAGAAAGAGAATCGGTCCAATAAAATGTTATGCCAACTGCCTACTTCCCTGCAATGATGGTGTTTTGCAACATATCATTATGGCCCATGACACCACCACCGTCACCTCGGTGATCAAAGTGCCTTGTTAGCAAGCAGTTTATCGCAACAGTATTCCAGTCCCAATGAAGCCATTCACAATAAAGAACCCCTGTGAAATTCACTGCAAACAGTATCGGCAAGGAAAGACCATCGTATCAATGAATCAAACAAGGACTGTTGTTAAAGATAGCTCTGCATTTACAGACCCACTCTCAAACTCTATACTTTCTAGCTATTTCCTTAAATAAGTATAACCTTCCCTCTGGTTAATAGCTGAGAGAAGGGTTTTCAGAAGTTACTGTGGTGTTGGAATCTTACTGAGGATTGAATGCGTGTTTTATAAATATATTAGTAATCAAGCCTGATATTAGGGTAAAACATATTTTTTGAAAGTGTTTCTTTCTTTGAGGAGACTCACTTGTCTGACATGGAATGCTTGATAAAAAAAAGAAAATCGGTCCAATAAAAGGTAATGCCAACTGATTGCTTTCCTGCAATGTTGGTGTTTTGCAAGATATCATTATAGTCGGCGAAGCCACCACCATCACCTCGGTGATCAAAGTGCCTTGTTAGCAAGCAGTTTGTCACAACAGTATTCCAATCACAGAAGCAATTCACTTGTATGCATGTCAGCTTGCCAGCAACCCTAACGACTGCTAAAATTCTATAACAGTTTTATTAATAATATTATCTTTATATTGACTTGGTGTTGATTTGCTTGCCTTCATTCGTGCAAACTATATGTAACGTCTGTAGGTAGTTTTGTATTTGTACGCGGCTACATATTGTAGGGGTGAATATGTGGTATTCTTGTCAGCTTTTTCAATTATTGATTTCATTGCTAGTGATGTACAGTAATTATACCACTACTTTTTCAACAGCATAAACTAGCCAGATACAAAATGATCTTCCAAGTTTCGAATGGGATAAAAATTTACATGAGCTAAATAATACAAATGAGACATTTCTATTCTTAGGTTTTACACCGAAACACTCGTCACCATCCATGTGACCATGACTCTATAGTTATAAAATGTTTATCAAAATGTATTGAAGAAACCATATTTTCCAAAACATCGTTGGAAACAAATTGCAGGTAACATGAGAAAATTGTGTCATCATCTCTTATTTTTTCTAGTTCAGTCAAATCAACGTACTAGTAACTGTACATTCAAAGGAACCAAACCGCAAACTGTCTGTTTCTTACATAAATTAATCAAGACTGAAAAGATTTTCTGAAAATTTATTATTGGATTCACTGCTACTGGCTGCATGATGTCCGATGCTAACAAAGAGAATTGGCCAAGGTTCATTTTATCCAAAGGGTCTGTGCTGCTCGTAGTGAATGTAGTTGTGGGTGGAAAGGACTACACCTCAAGGGTGAGCCAAGAAGTACAACTAACAAGTTAGGGGTAGGAATAACAGGTAATAAAGTAAATGGCCTTGCCACATACTTTTGTAGGTACTAGATAGGCAACCATGGTGCACCTGACTTAATCAGAGTGCACCAATACAATTAGTATGCACAAGCTAGTGAACTAATGCAACGTAGGTACAAGAGGGTATTATTACATACTTAGTAACCTTACCTATTAGATATTGTCGGGTTCCTTCTCTCTCAACCTTCTATTTTTTCCCCGCAATAATAAACTGCAACTGGGGCCACAGCTTTAAATTGCAGGGTTTTGTTTCAAGGCTTTACTGTCGACAAGTCTTCTTCATGGAAAGGACTGTTTGTCCTTGGAACTCCCTTCCATAGCACATTGTTTCAGCTTCTTCTGTTAACAGATTCAAGGCTGACCATTGGCAGCATTGATTTGCTTTGGAAAGATTGACACTTTATAAGCCTTGGATTTGCACCCTCATCAAACTAAAGTAATCATAGTGGCTAAGGCCACTTGAGATAGCTCATAATCTAAAAACACCACATTCACCACTACTAAATATAGTAGAGTTAGGTGCTACAATTCTTACCATTAATCTTTCAGGCCCGTAATGCCATTGCATTCTTCTCTTAAATATCTATGTATATCCATTTTCTTATTATACATAAAACAGAAACCACAGTGATATTTCAGGTAGAATATACCCGAAATATGGGTCTGATAATGAGTCTGATTCATAATCCCCACAATCAAAATCCCCACAGGTAGAAAATCCCCACAACTAAGAATCCCCACAAGTACAGAATCCCCACAACTCAAAATTCCCACAGGTACATAGAGAGGGAAAGGAAAAAATTAAATATCGAATGAAGATTTGTGTATTTGGTGGGGGAAGAGGAACAAACAGCACCCCTCAGTATGTGTATTACGCGATATTAGGTCACGTGACCCAAGTGGGGGTAATGCACTTCCGGGCAAGTGATGAAAAGTGGGGGTAATGGTGCCACTTCCGGGCACGTTATCAAAGTGGGAGTAATGACATCATTTCAGGTTTTTCGTCATTCTTGAGGATGGTGGGAAAGTGCTATTTGCTACCTTTTTCGTTTTCGTCAATCTGGAGGAGGGTGAGGAATTGCCTTTTATTCACTTTTTCGTTTTTAGATCACATAATAAAAGTGATGGTAATGATGACGACACTTCCAGTGTTCGTCAATCTGGAGGAGGGTGGGAAAGTGCTTTTTGCTACCTCCTATGACGTCACTTCTGCCAGTAACTTCACACTTATACCATATGAACACTTCATGTTAATGTCATATGAGTAATTTCACGCTAATGTCATATGAGCAACTTCACGCTAATGTCAATATGAGCAACTTCACGCTAAATGTCACATGAACAACTTCACACTAATGTTATATGAGCAATGTCATGCTAATGTCATATGAGGAACTTCACATTAATGTCATATGAACAACTTCACGTTAATACCATGTGAGCAACTTCACGCTAATATCCTATGAGCAAGTTTACCCTAATATCATATTAGCAACTTCACGCTAATGTTCTATGAGCAACTTCATGTTAATGTCCTAAGAGCAATTTCATGCTAATACTGTTCTGATATGGCGTATATAGCCCTGCCCAACTGCACCAAGGCTGGGAGGCTGTCTTTCAAATTCCAGAACTGCACCTGAACTGAATTTTTTTCGTTGGATCTCCTTATATAGGAAAAAATATTACCCGTGATGCATCCCATCTTCTGGGTTTTTCATACTCAAGTAAACCTATTTTGATGTGATGCATCGTGGGTAATACTAAAAAAGTATACTTGAGTGGGAAAACCCAGCACCAATTTCTGGGTTTTCCCACTCATGTAAACCTGTTTAGTGTGATGCATCATGGGTAATATTTTTCCCTAAATAAGGAGAGATCCGGCGAAGAAAATTCAGTCCAGATGCAGTTCTGGACTTGAACACACGGTCTCCCAACCCTGGTGCATTGGGCAGGGGGGGATTGAGGCTTAATGGCGCGTCGACAGCTTGGTCATCAGCGCCAACCTCAGTCACAGTGCAGTGGTCCGGGTTGCCACTGCACCACACATTACAGAGCTATTATTCAAACCCAATTGGGCAGGGCTACATGCACCATATCAGTAGGGAACCTGTACCAAACTTTTTTCCAAGTTTTTAAAACTATTTTTCCAAGCTTTTCAAAATTTTGTTTCCAAGAGTATCTAAGTTTTTTCCATATCCTGGAGTTCCAAAAAAAATCAGTCTGGATGTAGTTTTTTTCCCCTCATGTTTCTTTGGAAAATTATTTTTCCATATGAAAAAAGAATAATAATAAAGGAATGAATGATTTTTTTTTCAAAATCATCATTTACTGTGAATACTGTCCATACTGTGGAAAAGTCTACACAACTCGACAAGATTTGATCCATCATTTTCCCAACCATTGATCTGATCTTCGACCAGAGTGTTTACTCTTCAAAAACAAGTTGAAAGATATTGAAGGTAAAGAAAGTAAGTTTTACTATGGCGCATGATGATACACATCGAATATATTTCCGCGAAATGGAATGTGCCGACCTAACTCAGGCGTTCCATCTGCTTCATTGCCCGCTCGAATCTCTTATTACAGCTTGCTTGGATCAACTGACCAATTGTAAAGTTCATCTGTGTTTATCGATACAGTTTTTCAGGGGTTCCAACACCGCACAAACCTTTTTATGGTCCCTGTTTACACCCGTTTACAATGAATCTGATGTGTCGGAAATCTTGGAGAATGCTTACAAAAAAATGCAGGAGTCCATCGATGCTTTCATGACAGAAAGCAGTGGTTGGCGCATTTTGAAAGTGTGGAGTATGCTCGTAAAAGTAGCAAAAATTTCTCCTTTGTATCGTAATACTTTCTTACCCTTACCAAAGACATTACACAAGAAAAGTGAAGCTATAGTAAATGTGGAAAATTCTGACAAAAAGTGCTTTCTGTATTCTGTTTCAGCCGCTAAAATGAAGTGCTACGAAGCTGATGTTAGCATTACGAACCATTTTTGAATACTGTAGACCATTCCATGTTGAAGTTCCCTGTGACTCTACGGCAAATTGTTCCTTTGAACGAGCCAACAATTTGTCCGTAAACGTAATTTCGTACAAGGGCTTGATAGGATTAGATCCAGTGAGAGTGAACAAAAACATGGAAGGAGAAGTAATTGACTTGTTACTAATTGCAAACGAAAAAAGAAATAGTCATTATTGCGGCATCCTCAATATTGATAGGGTACTCCGATTTCAAGGCGTTGGAACATTTAGAAACGTTTACTGTCGTAACTGCTTTGCGGTCTTTACTAAAGAACGATCCATGATGGAGCATGTTGGTAAATGTGTGAGAATAGGGAGCGAGCACTCACTTTCCTACCACCCGACAACAACACATTATGCAGATTTCGAATGTATGCTCAGACCCGTACAAACTAGTAGCATCGATCCATCGTTGAGTTTGTCTATTAAAGTCAGTTTGCATTCACCTAGTAGTTTTGGATACGTGGTTGTTTGACCAGAAAATGAATCGTGAGTCAAATATTCTACCTTGACAAGGATGCGGTGGATAAGTTTTACGAATGTATAAATATCTAAATTAACAAGTTTGCCAGGATTCTATCATAGCCAAAACCTCTGATGATGAGTGCCTAAGAGGTAATTCAGTTCTTGAAAGCTGATACTTGCTACTACTGCAACAAATTCATGCTTACAGATGATCTCTCACTGAAGAAAGTGAGAAATCACTGTCACTTCACGGGAAAGTTCAGAGGCGCAATCTGAATGCAAGGAGGATAACTACTATCCTGATCATCATCCATAATTAGAAGGCTACGATATGCACCTACTGCTTTCTGCGGCAAAAAACTTCCCTTCGGGAGTGGACGCTCTTGCTAGAAACACCTAGCGTTTCATGAGTTTGACCATTACGAGGTACTTTTGCTTCAATGATAAGAAATTTTCGGTATGGTTGCATTTTTTCGACAGTTATAATTTCCTATCTTCGTCCCTGTAAACTCTTGCTAAAAACTACAAGAAAGATCGATCTTTCAATATCTTTAAAAAAAACGGCTCTTGAATCGGTAGATTGATTTGATTCAGGAGCAGTCTCGGATTTATTGACACAAAAAGCCACTACCCATACGAGTACAGCGCAGTCTGCGGATGTGTTTGAAGTACGGAAATTACCACCTAAAGCGGCATTTTTCTCCACTCAACGAGGCAAAGGAATCATGGACACAGAGTACAATCACTACATCAATTTGGAATTTGTTAAAGGAGAAGGTTTTTAAAAATTATCATCTCGTATATCAGATGATCGATGTGTCTCTTCTAACCGACGCTTTTCAGATTTTCAGAAGAAATTGTTTGCTCAATGATGGCATAGATCCTTGCTACTATGTATCCACATCAGGATTTAGTTGGGCAGCCGCGTTGAAAAAAACCAAAACCAAACGAGTACTGTTTATGCACAGAGGAAAGCATAACTTTATAACTTCCGATATCAGAAATGGAACAATTTTTGTGTCGAAAACGTACTCGATTGCCAACAACCGGTTGATGCCTTGCCGTCGACATCTGCCCAGCCTGCTACTGTTCCTCTAACTGTAACTGTTCCTGTTCCTGTAACTGTTTCTGTTCCTGTAACTGTTCCCAGGCAGGTTAAGGCTGTAGTTAAGCCTCCTCCCGCCCGGAGTGCACCACAGAAAGTGTTGAAGAAGGCTCCTGCTGGTACATCCTCAGCACCACCCGTGAGGAAGTTGCCACCAGGAGAGAAGGTGAAACAGTCGTCGAACGACCAGCTTGCTGAGGGGTCCATTGCGTCCCCTCCACAATTTGATCCTCCTTTACCCATGGAGCAGGGAGATATTTCCTGTTCCACTTCTCCTGGGCTTTTTCCTCCTTCCGAGGACAAGTTCGTTCTGGACCTCACTTCGGCTTTTGATTCGGGGAGGATTCAGATGTTTTCGGGTCGCCCAGGGGAAGAGTTGAGGAGGATGATTCAGTCTTAAGCCCGTCCTAATGCCTGCGCATTCCATCGTTCAGTGGAACTCCAAAAGTTATCGGACCCATCCAGAAGAGCTGCGACTGCTTTTGTCGCATTGGCTACCTCTGTGCTGCTGCCTTCAGGAAACTTGCTTTAAGGCGTCGGATAATCCGGTTGTTAGGGGTTACTCTGTCTACCGTCTGGATGCAGACCCTGTGACACGTGCACATGGTGGTGTTGCAGTGCTGGTTCAACACTCTCAGCCGCATGCCAGTGTGCCTCTGCACACTCGATTTCAGGCGGTAGCAGTTCGAGTTTCTTTCCAATTCGATATTACTGTCTGTTCGCTTTATTTGCCAATGGATGAGGTCTTTGGGGTTGGTGACCTGGAGGATCTGGTTCGACAGCCTCCTGCCCCGTTCCTCTTGCTGGACGACTTTAACAGCCACCATGTCCAGTGGGGAGGACCTAATACTGACAACAAGGGAAGGATCCTTGAGGAGTGGATGCGGAGGGGGTCCGTTTGCATCCTGAACGATGGCGCCATGACACACTGTAACTTGGCAACGGGCAATTGGTCAGCGGTGGACTTAGCCTTTTGCTCGCTGGCCATCCCAGTTCACTTCACTTGGGCTGTCACTGCCAATCTGCATGGAAGCGATCACCTCCCCATTGTGTTGTCCACTACACAAGGGGGTTCTGTGGCTTCCAGGCCAGCCCGGTGGGCGCTTAAGCGTGCTGGATGGTCAGCCTTTGCTGAGGCTGCTGTGTTTCAGCGTGCGGTTGAGGACTTTTCTGGTGTGGATGAACTTTCCACTCATTTCACTGATGTGGTCCTTGCTGCTGCTCATGCTACTATCCCGCGTATGTCCACACAGCCGCGGCGGGTTCCTGTTCCGTGGTGGACGCCCGCTTGCGGGCAGGCCATTCAGGCCCGCCGGCGAGCGTTGCGTGCATTCACGGTCAGCCCGACTACTGGCAACTTTGTAGCGTTTAAGCGCTGTCGTGCCCGTGCCAGGTATGTCATCCGTGAGGCTAGACGTGCTTCGTGGGCAGCTTATGTTTCGTCGATCACGCGCTCCACGCCTTCTCAGCAGGTGTGGGGCGGAAGGTGCGCCAGATCTCGGGGAGGAGCGTGCCTTCCCCGGTTTCACAGCTGAAGGTGGCGAATACCGTGATCTCTTCTGTGCCAGATATCGCCAATTGTCTTGCGCCTGCGTTTGCGCGGGTCTCGAGTGATGACCATTATGATCCTGGTTTCCTCGGGATTAAGCGTAGAGAAGAGGCTCGCTTTCTTGACTTTCGCTCCGATGGGCTAGAGGAGTACAATTTACCATTTACCTGGCAGGAATTTGTTTCAGCTTTGTCCAAGTCGCATGACTCCGCTCCGGAGCCTGATGATGTTCACTATCAACTGTTGAAACATCTGACCCTTGCCTCCCAGCAGTTCTTGCTGGGGATGTTCAACCGTGTGTGGGCAGAGGGCTCTATTCCAGCAGCGTGGAAGACTGCAGTGGTCATCCCGATTGTAAAACCGGGCAAGGACCCTACTTCTCCTTCCAGTTATCGCCCAATCGCTCTGACTAGCTGTGTCTGTAAACTTATGGAACGGATGGTCAGTGAGCGGTTGGTGTGGGTGTTGGAATCACGGGGATTCTTATCTGTGTCCCAGTGTGGCTTTCGACGGTTTCGGTCAACTATCGATCATCTAGTTGCCCTTGAATCAGATGTGAGGGAGGCTTTTCGCCTGCGTCATCATCTGGTTCAGGTTTTCTATGACTTGGAGAAGGCGTATGATACGACGTGGCGTTATGGGATTCTCCGTAATCTCTATAACTATAGCTTGAGGGGACAGATGCCACTGTTGCTTTCTGCTTACCTCTCAGGCCGTTCTTTTCGCGTTCGTGTCGGGGCGACTCTTTCCCGCCGGTCTTGGAGAATGGTGTGCCTCAAGGAGGTGTTCTTAGTGTCGTCTTGTTTGCTATAGGGATCAACCCCATTGCTCAGCAAGATGCTGTTCCCCAGTCATTGTTTGTCGATGACTTCGGCCTGCGCTTTCGGGCAGCTCGCATGCAGACCTGCGAGCGGCAGCTACAGCTGGCAATTAACAAAGTCCAGACCTGGGCGGTAAGTAATGGTTTCCGGTTTTCTCCGGACAAGACTGTGTGCATCCACTTTTGCCGCCAACGAACACTGCACCCGGATCCTTGCCTGTACTTGGGACAGGCACAAATTCCTGTTGTCCCACAGGCACGTTTCCTGGGTCTGGTGTTCGATTCCAGGTTGTCTTGGCTTCCACACTTACGTCAGCTTAAAGATAAGGCTTTGCGGGCGCTTAACATCTTGCGGGTCCTGTCGGGCACTTCATGGGGTGCCGATCGCGCTGCCATGTTGCGCCTCTACCGAGCCCTTGTCCGCAGCAAACTTGATTATGCGTGTATGGTCTATGATTCGGCTAGTGACTCCACTCTCCGGATGTTAGACACTGTGCATCACAGTGGCCTGCGTGTGGCGACTGGGGCTTTTCGAACTTCTCCAGTGGTCAGCCTCTATGCTGAGGCTTCGGAGCCACCTTTGGCCATTCGTCGGCGACAGCTTGCCATTCAGTATGCTGTGCGTTTGCGTGCTGTGCAATCCAGTCCTGCTTGGTCCATGGTTTTTGGGCCAGACTTGCGAGTCGGTAGACGCAGGGTGGGTAAGGGTGATTTCCGCGATAGGCTCCAGCAGTCCTGTCAGGAGATAGCCTTTGAAATGCCCTGCGTCTTGAGACTTGGGAGAATCCCAGTTGCCCCATGGCTTGTCGCAGGTGGCAGTTTCATTTTTGCTCTGGCGTCCCTCCCGAAGGGTTCCACTCTACCAGCAAGGTATTTACAGGAGTTCCGGCGGCTGAGTTCTCAGTACGCAGGTTATCTGCGCCTGTTTACTGATGGGTCGAAGTCCGACGTTGGCGTGGCGTTTGCTTGTGTGTGTAAGGGTGTAACGGTTGCCCATCGCCTTCCATCAGGCTATTCTGTGTTCTCTGCAGAGCTTTTGGCTCTTGGTTTGGCGGTGGAATGGATCCTTGACCTTCAGGGCACGCATTTCATTGTCTTTAGTGATTCAATGAGTGCCCTAAAGTCCTTGGCGAATTACAATCCTCGGAACCCCTTGACACAACGTGTCCAAGCTTTGCTTTCCCGCTTGCCTTGGATCCCGGGCCATGTTGGGATAGCAGGGAACGAACAAGCTGATTCTGCTGCGAAAGGGGCCCTTTCTGGCCCTCTCGGTAGGGATCTCAGCCTTGTTCCCTCAGATGCCTTTCCAACTCTGCGTCTGAGGTTACACGCTTTTTGGCAAACCTTGTGGGACAGACAGGGCGGTAATAAGTTACGGGCCATTAAAGGCACTGTTGAGGAGTGGCACTCGGCGTGTCGCCTCAGTCGCCGTGAGGAGGTTGTGTTGGGCCGTTTGCGAATTGGTCACACCCGACTTACTCACTGTTTCCTTTTGCGGGGGATTGATCCTCCTGAATGTTCTTGGTGTCGACGGCCACTTACGGTCCAGCACTTACTTGTTGATTGTCGCAATCTTGATGGTGTTCGTCGTCGGTTCCATCTTCCGCATGACATTGCGCGTCAGTTGGGCGATAAGTCTGTCCTCCTGTCCGGTGTTTTTCAATTTTTGCAGGAGGTACAGATGTATGACAAGATTTAGATTAGGGGTTTGAATAACATCTCTGTAATGTGTGGTGCAGTGGCAACCCGGACCACTGCATTGTGACTGAGGTTGGCGCTAATGACCAAGTTGTCGACGCGCCATTAAGCCTCAATCCCCCCCCCAACAACAAATACCTACCCGACACCTACGACGAGCATCTACCTAGTCTGTATCTAGTAGATTTGGATGTCAACAACTTATACGGACTAGCCATGACGGAATTCCTACCGTACAATCAATTTAGCTGGCTGACGAGAAAGAAATTCTCGAATTTTGCTTGTCATTGGTTGAAAAAGATTTGGAGTACACTTATATTTTGGAAGTGGATTTTGATTATCCGCCCAAACTACACGATCATCACAATAATTATTCTTTAGCGGCGGAAAATTTTAAATAATGCCAGAACTCGTGACTCCATTCCTGAAAGAAATGGCATGAAACAAGAAGATCATTTCTACTTCCAAATTCACGACTAACCTGCAGTAATTTAGAAATAAGATTTGGTCACAGACATAGTCATCCTTATGACCTCTGATCATTTAGACCGGAAGTGACATACCGGAAGTGACGTCATACCGGAAGTGACGTCTTTTTCCAAAATGGCGGCGTCCATCGGGACTGGTAGTGACGTCATTTTCCAAGATGGCAGCATCCGTGGGAACCGGAAGTGGAAAATTTTCCAAGATGGCACTATTTCATCAATCTGGAGGAGGTTGCAAAAGTGCTTTTTGATACCCTTTTGCGATTTTTTGATACTTTTCAGCAGTGTTCGTGCAAACGGAAGTGCAAAATGGCGCCGTTCATGTAAACCAGAAATCCAAGATGGCAGCACCCTTGTAAACCGGAAGTGTGGGCATTTCCCAAGATGGCAGCCTCCATTTCACCGGAAGTGAAACTATTTTCCAAAATGGCGGGCCCCACATGCGTGCCGACATTTTTCCAAGATGGGGGGAATTGAGGCTTAATGGGGCGACCAAGATGGCCAACCACTTTTAACTCAAGTAAACCTCCCAATCAAGTAAACTTACAAATAAAGTAAACCTCCCACTCAAGTAAACCTACCTCACCCAAGTAAACCATTTAAGTGTGTGAATTTGATTTGGTCACCCTTCACGAGTTTTTAGTTCATGATTGGAAAACTGTGGGGTTTCACATATGAAGTCTGTGCAAAATCATATAAAAATAAATTTGCAACAGATTGGGGCATGAAGGTGTGCACTCTTTTCCACACCACCTTAGGATTTGTCGTGTCCTAATAGTAGGTAAAATATTTCAGACATGTCCACCTCCAGGAGGTAAAGTTCTAGGCACGTTTTTTTATGTGGTTTCCCTCATAGACCATAATCCACATGGTTTGATAAGCTTCATTGTTTTTTTCACCATGCATCTATTTTCCACACTGACTTTCTTTTCTTCTTTCGTCTGCAGCTTTTTTCTATAAGCAGCTGCTCTTTTTGCCAAATGCACTTCACGTTGCAACTCACTTTCTTTTGATTGCACTTTTCTTTTAGCCGCCGTCTTTATTGCCAAACGCACTTCACGTTGCAACTCACTTTCTTCTGATCGTACTTTTCTTTCACACGATGCCATTTTCTCTAATCGCCCTTTACGTTGCGCTTCAGTTTCGTTGGCGCATGCTGGCAGCTGCAACTTTTTCTGATCTAACTTCTTCAGTTCTGGATGCATCGAGATTCGACTTTCTTTTTGCACCCGTCTCTTTCTAGCTATGCTCTCCTCTGCTCTTTGCTGATGATTCAGGAACAAATCGAGTCTTCTTGCAGCTTTGGCTTTTTCTTCCAATCGTTTCACCTCAGCCAATCGCTCGGCAACTAGCTCTTTGCGGGTAAGGCTGACACTTTCTTCGTGCTCGTCGTGACTAATCATGTCCACCTCAGAGTTGAAGTCTTCGACATCCCAGTGTTTTGCTCCCGTACGGTAATGTCCAATGGCAAGTGTTTTACCATCGTCCAGCACGAAACGTTTGTGATCGTAGGGTGAGAATAGAAATTTGGTAATTTGCACTGTACTTAGCTCGTGGTCAATGCTAGAAATTTTCGCCCAAGTTCCTTTCTGAGGTAGAGATTTTGACATTAATGCGGACTTGTAGTCGTCGAAATACAACTGTTTTTTTACGAATCCGGACTGAATTCCCTTGGCTTTTATGGTCGTTTCACGCCCCAGAACTCTGATAGCGTACATGTTGGAATGTAAACCTGCAAACTCCAAGATGGGGACTCCACCCATCTCGTCTTTCGATTTCCTAAGACCTGTTTGTTAGTTGTGGAGAAAAGCTTGTGATCTGTACGGTAATTACTAGTATCAAATCGCTCATGGTCCTGCAGCATATCTTTGTATATATCCTGGGTTTTGATGTGATAACAGAGGCTGTCTGTATTGGTAAAAAGGAGCTGGGCTTGTTCACCGTATTTTGGCTGAATGAAATCATAATAGAATTGGAACATGGCTAATTTAGACAGCTCCAAGATAGAAAATCCCGAATATTTTGGAAGATTGCACATTATGCTGCGTGCATGCCGGTTAATTTGTACCAAGTTTTTGTGCAGGATGTTGAAAGAATCAGCATGGGGCTGAGACGTGTACTTCAGGGCAGATTTAATGTTTGTGCAAAGCCTAACATTGAGTCGGTCCTATTTATTTTCCATGGTCTTGCCCAACACCGAATTATTTAATAATTTGAAGTAGTCTTTATCGAATGGTTGGGTCGACTCTTGTCTCTTGCTGGTGTTGAAATCGATGTATTCTTTCGCGAAGGTCTTCTGGTTGAAACTCCGGATTCTTCGTATGTGCCGCAGAATTAGCCCGTGACATCGGTAAAACTTCAAATATCGGTAATGAACAACGTACTTCTTCTTGTGTAACAGATTTGGAACGAGTTTGGTATTGCATTTAATCTTGTGTCCAACATGGTTCGCTAGATCTATAGAATAAGGTGACACTAGCTCTTTCCTCATCTCCAACTTCTCTGGTGCTAAGGGTATAGTCGTTGTGACAGTCGTGCAACTCCTGAGGATAACCGAGATCGACTTCTAGAATGTAATCAACGTCCGAGTCTTTTGGTACGGTGTCAAGGTTGAAAGTTCGGATCTCTTCTTTGGTTAGGTACCGGAACCCATCGTAGGGGAGAGGATCGCTCATGGCCAAAATGTACAGGTTGTTCATATCTACGTCGATTATGTAGCTAGTAAGTTGACAAGGATCAAATTGGTTGCCGGGTAAGTATTTGTTGTTGGCTTTAGCGTACCTCTGAGCTATGAATGAAACACCGCCTCGAATGTCGCGAGTGATCAGGTTGTGTTTGCCGGCTTGAGTGAAAAACTCTTATTTGGGCTTGGCGCATTCTCAGGAGAGCAGACCAACTGAATCCTGGTGTTGAAATATAATAACAGGGGGCCAATTTATGGATTTCCACGCATAGTTTCAGGAAATCTTCAAACACGTCTGCTAGCAGAAAAACATCAGTCATTTGATAAATTTCGTGGTAAGAACCAAACTTCTTTACTCTCATTTTCCACCAGAGATTTAAAGCTCGAACGTATTCTTCTCCAGCCAATTCTTTGTCCTTTAATTTTGAGAAAAAAGGTGTCTTGTAGGTAAAGTTTCGCTGTCAAAAACGGTCATGTTCGTCACGTGTCCGTAGGGGTAAACTCCCTTCCGAGTCAGAAGATTCAGTGCATTTTCTGCAATTGTGTTGTAGTCAAACCACTTCGACTTTAATCCCATCTTTATGGCTTCCAACCAAAGTCTCCAGCGAGGCTTTTGAGAAATTAACGCTGTCTACGAAACAAAAACTTACTCCAATTTTCGTGGTCATAATTGTCATGCTCTGTAATCGTTCGGTGTTCTGACCGATGACATCTATTTTTCCAGGGAATTTGTGCACTGCTTGTACTCATAAATGCGTGTCGTAACCCTCCAGACAGTGGAATAGGACCGGGATGGTTCTTTGTTCTCTAGCACTCAAGTTATATTTTGATTGAGCGGCTCCCCTGTATTTTTCACTGACGTGACAATGGTCTCTGACTTTATGCTCACTTTCGGCAGAAATTTTTGGAAGGGTTTGAATGGTCTCTTGCAGTAGTGCCAAACGGTGCCATTGTAGAAGTTGAGTGTTTCTTCCTCTGTGATATTTAAAGGTTTAATGTTTGACAACAGTTCGTCGTAATCTTGAATTTCTTTTACCATCCGCTCGTAAAAAACATCAACGGCATCCAGTCCCAAGTAGTAATCTCGGCTAACAATTTTCCCATTCTGGCCTATCACGACATATCCAAAACTACAAGGTCCGTGCAGGTGAATTTTAGTAGAAGAGCTCGCTGAAGGGTCGGGGTGAATGGTTTGGATGAGTTGAAGCAGGAACTCAAAGTCGGCAAAAATTATTCGGGGAAAGGGGTTTTTGCGATTTAACTGGTGAAATTTCAGAAAGTTTTCATCGGGTTTCTTGAATCTGAGTGATTGTGCAGGGCTGAATTTGAATTATTCGGTTCTATGAGCTACCATCCATTCTCTGCCAAATCCAGCGAAGCAGTTTCGGCAATAGAATTTAGCGTTTGATCCTGAACAGTAGTGGCATAGAAAATCTTCAATGCACCTAATGGAGCAGTAATGCATATTTAAGGTGTCAGAGCCATAAACCTCCGCACTTAGCATGAGAAGATAGATAGGCTGACCATCGCAGTTTTTAGAAACTCGAATAGGGAACAAGTCTTCTCTGCGACTGTATCCTATGATGTTAATCAAGAGATCGTTCACAGGTTCAAATTTGTCAGCTCGTGGGATAGCTTTGTGGGATAGGTCGGCATGGAAATGTCAAGCATCTCTTCAAATTCCCAGTAATCTTCAGAATCGGGGCTTTACATCTCCAAGCCAGAAGCTAGTACAGAGTACAGGAAACATTTTTCATCATTCAAGTTTTGTACATTGGTTAACACCCAAGCCTTATGTTTTAAACCTTTCGGAAGTGGAATGTAAGATGAAACTTGTAATGGTTGATATCTAGCCACCCTAATTGCGAAGTTATTTATGCTAGAAATCACCCATCCACTCCCCCGCTCGGCAAAAGAGTCGATGTACTGCTGGATCTTATTAAACGCTTCGTCCGATAGAGTGGAAATATCGTTCGAGTTGTAAACGGCAATCTACCGTGACCAAAATCCAGTTTGAATTATAGTAGTGTCTCTGACGAACTTCACTCCCAAACACATCTGCACTATTTACAAGCTGGTCCAGGCAGATGAATAACAGCGTATGCAGGGCCAAACGCACTGACAGCAGAAACTGAAGCGGGTCGAACTCTTCAATTACGTCCATTTCATAGAACCGATGATCAAGACCTTCATCACACAATAGGGAGCAGTGTTCCGTCAAAGAATCGGGCAGCCGATCCCTAAAACACGCACATTCTTCGTCTTCGGATGGATGGTTAGAACAGAGGTGGTTTCTCAGCTGGTGCTGACTAGAAAATATCTCTGAACAGTAAATACAGGTGAAAGAATTTTTTTTTCCATTTTGAAACGCTAGAAAAAAGTTTTATGGTATCTTAAACTTTTTATTTTTAGGAACCTTTTTTTTATAGGAAAAAATAACGAAATTTTTTAAATAAGGAACTTTTTTTAAATAATATTGTTGATTACATTGAAAAGTTTTACATGAAAAAATGAAAAGACAACATTTATTTAGGACTGCTAATATTATCCGTCCAGCTGTTATACTTGGTGGCATATCCCTTTCATTTAACAAAGTATTGCATTTTCCCATCTTTTCCTTTCTTCTTTCGTAATACTTTTTCTACTAAAAACAAATCGGGAACTAGAGTTTTTTGAATTTCTGGTTCGTAAAGACCGTCTAGCACCAGTTCACCCGACTCGTCTTTTAGAAGATAAGTAACACGTTTTGCAAATACCCCTTATCGAAAATTGTCTTAACTTTAGAAAACCTGACTTTATTTCTTACGGCAAATTTGGGTTTCTTCAACAACCGTTTAGTACTAGTTCGTCTCAACAGGGGTTCATGACGTTTGGTTACTTCACTAGGTTTCAGTTTTATAGTGGAATGAACCGTGTGATTGTACTTGGAAACTAACTCATCGATAATGCTTACCCACTCATAATTCCCCTGTCTAGTGAACCTTTTTCACATTTGAGTTTTCAGCATTCTGTTGAAACGTTCTACCATACTGGCATTTTTCCAGATTACGTAGAGTACATCTTGATGTTATGCCGCTTGAGTAGGACTTTGAAGTCTTTGTTGTAGAACTCACTACCCAAATCGACTTCCAATCTTTAGGGCCGGTCGCTCCAGAGAGTATTTTCTTGAAAGCTTCGGTAACGTTTATACCGGAATTTGATTTAAGGGGAATGCCCGAGCGAACTTGGACATGACATTAATGCAGGTCAGTAGGTAGTTAAAACCTTCATTTAAGTTAGCGTAAGGTATCATTTCCACCAAGTCAGCCTGCAATAGATCGTTCAGACTCAGTACAATCACTTGTCGTCTTGGAAAATTTTTTCGTGTTGGCTTGTGAAGTTCTTTTACTAGTTGATCCATTTTTTTAAAATTTCCTTTTCCAAACTTTAGTTTTGTTTTCATGATTTTCTTAACGATCGAAGCGGCTAGTTTTTCCGTCCATGCCAGGGAAGGATCATCTCTCAGTCTTTGAGCTTTGGAAATTAGAACTTCACCCACGGCATGCCAATCTTTTAGGTCCGAGCTCTCTGAGTAAGCTACATCGTGTTCCTTGCACGCTTCATCAAGTTTATTAATTCCTAGATCTCCTGGAGCCAACCTTTCTTCCAGTTTTGTTCCCGGCCGCGGTAGCTTGGTAAATGAAGTTCGACCGGCAAATTATCTATGATTTTATTTACGATTCCTTTCCCAGACTTGATAAAGGAAGCTCTTTTCGTCCCACACACCTCGCAAAATACAACTTGCATCTGCCGACCATTTTTTTGCAGTGGTAATAACGGACGGTTCGGAGCTGTTAGAAGGGCGACGTTTGTATTTGACACAGGACCTAATTTAATATTTTTTGATTCCATGGTCCTTTTGTTATATATATGATTTTTTAATCCTTGTTGTATTTCTGATAAAATTTCGACCATTTCGTTCCTGTGTCCGTCATGGCCGGCTAAACTAGATTTGTACAAAAGTCTCAGTCTTTTAATCAAATCATTAGGATTATCATAATATTTATAATCGACTCTACTATTCGCTATTTTAACCATACCCGTCCCCTGTTTTCTTCATGTCTTCCCAAATCGGACCAATAACAGACCTGTATTTGGAGCTATGATTAGATTTTGGTTTATAAGTATTTGAGTCGTTGTTGCGATATATAGCGTTAGTATCTTTGAACATGGCTGCTTAAGCTGTTTTAACTTCCAACGCGAGGGAAGTTATTTCAAATTTTGAAAACTAGTAAATTCTAAAGCCCGCGTCTTCCCATGTATTGCTCCCCCTCGACCACTACATCATTCTCAAAGATTTTAACCACTTTATTACCGAAGGTCAGCTTACCTTTTTTTCTTATCATACTGTAACCCGAATACTTGGTCAGTGTCTTTGAGATTTTCGAAAAATTTTATCAAGAAATATATAGCAGTGTCTCCAATATTCTGACCAGGTAAGAAATTATCGAGGGGCCTTAGAGTGGTGATGTTAGGAAGCTCAGGCGAAGTGGAAATGCATCTATGTTCTACTGCGGAATAGGAAGGGGTGAGTTTAGGAACGGTGCTCGTAGTTGCATATTCGGGTTTGGACTTGGGAGGAATTCGCATTATAGGAGCTTCAGCCGGACTTGAATATTCGACGAGACTAAAATCGACAGAGGTCGGCAATGTTTTCTGACTAGGAGTAATTGCAGGGGATGGTGATAAACCCAATGATTCGTAGTCATCCTTGTCACTTTCTTCGCCTTTAATCAGGATAGTTTGCGTGGCTAGAGTGTTTTTATCAGGATAGTTTACGTGGCTAGTATTTTTAATTGGCATAATTGCATGGCTGCACCGAGGACCGGTATCAGCTTCACAGTGCTTACTATTGGCCTAAAAAATTCTTGTAACGATTCTTCTTCTCCCTCTCACCCAAATGTCGATTTAAAAACTTTTTAGTTAAACGTCTTTTGAGTTTTGCGATTACTCGTTTTGTCTACATTCTTTTGTTTAATAGGTAAAAACTAACATTTGTATCTCCCCTCATTTAATGTTTTGTTAATTGATAAAAACCCATAAGGCTTTTTCCAACAATTTTGACACAATGGTTTAAAGTCCGAATATTCCATGTCAGGACCAACATGATTATCATAGACATGTTTTTAATTTAACTCATCCATGGGGAAAAGGATAAATAAAGTTGCATTATCTCTGACTACTTGTTTAGGAGTTCTTGTGTAGGACTGACTGCAATAAAAAACATCGGCATTTGAATGACGTTCGATGTTTTTTGTGTGTTTAAAAAGTAATAGTAAAAAACAATCAGGTTTCTAAACTTTGGGTCCAGGTCTTCGGGCGGAATTAAATCTATTTGTGAATCGTAAAAAAATGCAACATCCCACCGTATTTTTTCTAATTTTCAGCAAATATCGACTGCAAAGCTTTGTATTTAGGCTGGCATAAAGTTTTACTGTAAATAAATAACCGGTCATAGTCAAGCCATCTTTCATTACAGATGTAATTAAACATCTATATTAATTAATTAATTTTATTAATTAAAAATTAAGTAATTAATTTTTCCACAATTTGCAGGCCGTATAATTAAACATCTGATATTTGAAGGTAGAAATGAATGATTTTGAGGTTCTTTTTAGGCACGAAAAAGTCATAGTTTTTGATTTCCATAGTTTTTTTTTATTTACACATTTTAAAAAATATTTACACATTTAAAAAAATATTTACACCTTTACCAAACCTATAAAGTCTTTATCGGAAAATTTGTCGTTGGGAATGTCGGAATGAGCCACTCCAAAATCTACATTGCTGTAATTTTTCCAGTGACTTCTGTCAATTTTAAAGCATTGTAAGATAGCAAGTTAAACCAGGGTTTGTCGATAACATTTTTGTTAAGTATCCCATTAGTTTTGTGAATATTCTCCTACACCCAAGTTCTAAGACAGAACGGTTTGTTGCCATCATCTGCATTTACTTTTTCACAAGAGAAATGGCAAGGGTAAGCCGTATGCATTGAATTTGGATAATTAAACATAGTCATGGATACCGGTTTATCTTCGTCAAACTGGGCCTCTAGTTTTATACAGATGTATCGCGTAAGACTTTTCAGACTTTTTGAGTTTAAGGGTCGCTGGGTGAAATCCAACCGTTATATTTTGATTTTTCTTGTGAAATGGGGTTCCCCAAACCCCTTAAATCTTTAAACTGTATGGAAGGAGACAAGTAAAACTTTACACCGTTGTTAATTTTTGTTCCTTTTTCGTTTTTAATTTTCAGCAAGTTTTTTTTGTAAGAGATTCGAAAGATGTGTTTACCAGGATGGTTGAGACATTATTTTGTGCTTTTATTTTGAGGTTGTTCTTTTTATTATATATTGAAAAAAGTCTTATCGAAGGGGAAGCACAGTTTTGAAATTTCGAGTATTAAAAAAATATGTCCGTCAATAAATTTCGACAAGCATTGAAAAGGATGAGGGTGGGTGAAGTAACAGGAGTCAGTCCTAGAGGAAAGCCAGGACTAGGGTTTGTTGCCAAGCAAACCTTTAACTAAAATAGGAGCCGCTATCGAATCTGACGCTGCCACCAATTTTTCTCAGATTGGTCCACTGACAAAAGACGTTCAAAAAATTTAAAACCAAATTGCCTCTAGCCATTACTCTTCTCGCCGACGAGTCGGCTTCCACAATTTCTAGGCTTGAAAAAATACTATGTACGTCGATAAAGCTGACGGGAATTTTTATGCAAAGAAAAAGCATATTAAGGACATAGCTTTCCCATGGTGTGCTGCTGATACGGCAACAAAAGTGTACGTCGACAGGAATTGTTTATTACAGGAAGTTCAGAAAATTTACTTCAACGCCATGAACAAGCTGCTTAGAAATCTAAATGAACTTACTTTACCTAGTGACGCTGCTTCTAAGGTTTACATCGACGGGAATTGCTTCATACAAGACGAGCAAAAGCCATACTTCAACGCCGCGAACAAACCAATTAGAAATCTAAGTCAACCAACTTTACCGAGTGATGCAGCTACGAAAAAATTTGTGTACGAAAATTGTTTCACGATAATCAGTTTCTGCATGAAATGCCCATTGGCTAAAGAAGTCGACTGGTTCTTAAATTCAGGTCCGTTTTTTTTTAATTTAGGTCAGCTTCATAAGTACAAGTTCTGGTTTAATTCGTAAAGCAATTTTATACTGCAGTGATCCAAGCATAGAACTGGTTGCTAAATGTACAGCAGGAACAAAAACCTTTTTGATTACTAAAACAAAGGACGAGCATTCAACAACCACCGTTTTCGACACTCCTTACAAAATAGAAAAAAATTCGGCCATTGCAGTACACACCCTCGAAGATTTTCAAACAGAAGACATTTATTTTCAGTTAGATTTGCACGTAACTTTTTAACTCATTTCATCCTGTCTAAAACATCTTCGTAATTACGAGTCTTAGGGAAGTTGTTTAGGAAAAATAAACAAAAGTGTCCGCACTAAACCTGGTCAAAGTTTTGCACCGTTCGTAATTGTATTTAATTCCCGGTCCCAAGTAGTTAACCACGAGCTGGGGAGGAACCACATTGCCAAAACTATCAAAATAACAGGTTTCACCCATAACGGTGGAATAGACGACTCAGTGCCGCCTGTCTCCAACATGGAAATCTTCCAAGTTTACGATTCCATTTACACCGGTAGACCGAAGTTTTAAAGGAAGTGTGTCTTTACTAATTTTCATTACTCTAGCCAATGCATTTAAATCAAAGTTCGTTAAAGGTTTATTAAAGTCGATTAAACCTTGGGTGGCCCTAAATAAAGACCTATGCCACTGAACGATTTTTTTTGCTTCCTTTTTTGTTTGGTTTTTTCTTCTTCTTCGACCCGGACCCCTCCACTTGCTTGTGATGTCTCACGAGTTCAGCTAAAATTTGTGCATCGTTTTGTGTTTTTTTTTATGGCAGCTACCACCCCCGCAGTTCCTCCCGCCAAGCCTCCAATGCCGGCTTAAATGGGTCCTAGCTATACCAACGGCAAAAAAACACCTTTCTTTTTTCTAGATCTCATTTTGAGTGCCATTTTCATTTTTATTATTTAATAAACAACTTCCACTTTGCTATATCCAACTTTAGATTCATTTTCCTGTCGCCAATGAGCAGTGCGTGACAGGTAGTATTAGGCAGAACAGCTGCTCTAAATTTAAGTTTGACTTGAACATCCACAATTCCCGATTGAAGCCTCCCAGATTGTTTTGAACAATCCAACGCCACGAGAGGATAGGCTTTCTTGAACTGCAGCAAGTCGAAACTCAAGTCATTGGTGTCGTAACATAGCTGTCGTGTCATTGGTGCCTGAATTGCTGCGTATGAGGCCTGTCTGTTTTGGTGCTAAAATAAGGGCTTAAGTGTGTGCCCTTTAATGTTTTATGCCTCGTTAATTATCAGGATTACTGCTTAACTAGCCCTGTTTTATCACTGTTAGAGTCGAGCGAGGATGGGTTTACGAGGTTTACCGGACAAATTGGACAATTAAAAGAAAACTAAAATTCAGATTCAAAAGTTTAAAACAATAAATTATTACTTTAAATTCATCGTTTGTCAGGAGAGTCTATTAACCAACCCGTCTCGTCCTAACTTCATCTGTAACTGTTCATTATTAAAAAATGTGTCAACTGTGCAAAATAACTAAACCATGCGGCAATCTTTTAAGAACATGAAAATCCAACGATTTTAATAAAAAAAAAACATCAACAGTAATTGTACACACCAACATGAATTTACAAATGATGCAAATTTATGTTCAAAAGCCGTCCTTCATCTTCATAACTTTCACTTTCAAAAAAAATTAATTTCACCTTCAAATTTCCCGAACCCAAAATTACCAAAATTCACAAATACTTAGATGCTTGTTTTTCAAGTCCTGAATTCATTTCTTGTTAAGTAGTTACGTTTTCCAGGCATCACAAGTCTTCAAAACTCCTAATTACTGTGTGTCCGCTAATCTAAACGTCCTAAAATTCCTTAATTAGTGACCCACATCGTTTCCACGTAATTTTCGAATCAAATCAATCAATTCTTTAAAAATTCCCAATTTCATTTTCGTTCTTTCTCCTGCCATTACTCACTCAATCTGTCTGTTGATCTTTAGTCTTTACAGTTGTTCATTGGGGCCAGTGTTTCCGATCGCGTTGCATTGCTCATGTTAATCTCTGAGGCAAACTTGATTCATTTGCCGGCTAGGGCATCTCGCACTCTCGTGAAAAGTCGGTCAAGCATCTACCGTGTTCTTGTCATTGCTGGCAGTCGGGGAGAGAGATTTTGCCGCTCGCCTGTCGTTATATCCTTTGCTGGGCCGACCCTCTGTGCTGTTTTGCATTTGAAAAGCTAATCCAATTAGACCAATTTAAATTAAGTAAATAAAACCGCTCTTAATAAATTATTAAAAGGTCTGACTATTTTTTAAATTCAATATAATTAGGTTTTAAATTAACTGCCATAATTAAGAATGATAAATCTAAAAATTAATTATGAAAATCGTATTCTCATTGACTGGCCTTGAAGATGTTGTTAAACTGTGTTTTCTCAATTATTATTAAAATACTGTAGTGGCTCACCAATTATCTAATATTGCTATAATATTGCCATGTAAACTATAATGGCTTAAAGCTGGTTGTCTAAAATAAAAACCATAAATGCAATCTAAAATTCGTGCATAAGTTTTAGTTTCAGTTTCGGATTCTTGGCCTTTACACCTCCACCTGGTTCGTGAAGAAATTGCCCTCAATTTCTCATTAGCAAATCGCATTCCATTCTTAAGATCTCTAAACCTTTCTCCAAATCAACATCAAATCCTTTCACTGAAACCAAATCAAATTCATTCTTTGTTTCGCTGTCATTTCTTTTTCTGCTTGTGTTAACTGCTGTTTTACATCCATTAACGTTTCTCCATCTTAGTGCAAATTCGACAATCTATCTCTTAAATTTACACCAAAATCCGTATCATTCCATATCTTTGAAAAATTACTTCGAAACGAAGCATCTACAATATTCCAAATTCCTTCTAATGGTGATATGAACAAACTTCCACCTTTTACATTAATACTTGATTTTCCTCTAAAAAATGGTATTAACTTGTATTCTACGCTTTCTAAAATGCAATTCTTATTTACTTTTACTGTGCTTAACCCTTTCTTTAAAATAAAGCGCTTTACATTTGTTTCTGTTGTTCTGTCATCTTTTCATATTAACTGCATTTGAATTTGCTTAAATGTACTATAAATCCATTCATCATCCCTTATATGCAAATAGAATGTTTGTGGACTTTTCAACATTTTCTGCTTACATAGTGCTTTTACTTGTTGTATATCTTCATTAAACATAGCTTTTTCACATGCTGCGTGTGATCATTTTCTTATTACTTCTGTTGTATCACATGTTTCTTTGTTATCTGTCAAGCATTTTACAATTGTATCCATTGTCAATAAAACATAATGTTGTGCTTCCATTTGAATTCCCACTTAACTAAACTTAATATCATACTGCATTGCGATGTCTGAGTTAGCCTGAAATACAGGGAAAGTAGCCACTTGAAAAAACGGAAAAGACCTTGCGAAGAAACCAACGGAATTTTAGAAAAAATTCTCAGTTTCCCCATTGACAAAACCGTGCTATCAGTTTCAATAGAGCGATAAAGATTATGCACCTCGGTTTGTTCTACACCGTACAACACGCGATTGTTCCCTAGTAGTAAGCCTGAAATCTCAACTAGATTTCGCTGTAACATGACAGGGTTTACAAAGTATGTAGATAATCAGTGCACTGCCAACATTTGTAGTGCGCTTTCAAAAGATTGGAGTTCGTCATGAATATGCAGAGCTGTATTCTCCAAAAGCCTTGTAGCCATCGACAACCATAACAGTGTGTCATAAGTGCGCATTCTCATATCAAAGTCTCTTAAATTTCGTGACCACTTCTCCAGTACCTCAGTATTTCTTTAAACTTGTATTCTTGTATGATTTAAAACTGTTACTAATCCAATTAATGCATTTTGGTGTTTAAAACATTGTACTTTTCATTACTTCCACTTGTTTATTTATTTTAAAATCTGTGTTTCATCTGCAACACCAAATAAAAACTTACGTATGGTACCACCTACATTTATTAATCCTCTTTTATCTCTGTGTACTTGTATTGCTTTCTGTTGCAAGATCAACTGTTCTAAAAACTAATTCACTTGATGCTCTCCAAATATAAGGTTTTGTGGTTCTAATCTCTGGTTGGCCTGTTGTTACTTGTGTTGTCTCTGTTGTATATACTTGCTCTGTGTTGCGGGCAGTTAGCCTCTTGTGACTTGTACCTTTTTACTTAACTGTGGTCTTACTTCTTTAATGTGATCCTCAGTTACTGTTCTATGTGTTAAATGTGTTGCTATCTTTAAAGTCGTTAATTTATCTTGTGCTTCTGTTATTAACCTCTGAATGTATTCTAATTCATATTTTGCAATAAAATCTACAAGTACAGTTAAGTTTCCATTAAATGTTCCTTTAGACAATTTCTCTTTAAATCTCTTTAAAGCCTGTATTAAATAATGAATGCCCCTGTATAACTGTTTTGTTTCAAAATCGACAGCAATTACCCATAATCCATTTTCCAAATATTTTTCCATTACTGGTACAAAAACCACTCCTACATTTAAGTCATGTTTTTCCGAGTCATTTTCTGTGCCTGTACTGAAAAACAAATCCACCTGTGCGTGAGTAATTAGTCCGGAAATAAACATCACTGTGATCACTTGATTCATCATTGCACTGTCTGTCCTTGTACTTTGGTTCAATTCAACACGTGTTTTTGCAGCTACCTGCTGCACAGTGTAAACTTTCTCCCTTGTAACAATGGCGTGTTTAAATTACTTGTTCCTGCCTATCCCTGATTCTCTTGTGGAACTACGAGATCAAATTTCTTCCCTTCTCTCTGCACCTCTGCAAGTACAGAATGAAAACTCGAATTGAAGCCTTGCAGAGTGACAGGCAAACAAAACTATTAAATTAAGTTTGATCAAACTCAAACGAATTAAAGTTGCTTGCTTTCGAAGCTCAAACCTATGTCATTACATCTTCGGAATTATTCTCTAGTCTCTCATTAAAACTTACATTTCCATTACAAAATTAAAAAGATGAGAAAGAAAGAAACTTCGAAAAGGATTTATCTTACACAATTAAAATTCAAGTCAACTCTTCAACTTTAAAACATTATCTTGCCTTTTAGATTTGATATAGTTAGCTTCATCAACTTGCTTCCTTCAGAATCTTGATTTTTCAACATTTATTCCTTTTTCCAAAATATTTTGAGATCTCAATTTTTATTCAATGTTCGTTTGGGTACCCATACATACACATTCATGCAAATGAGTCACAAATGAGGATGGTAGGTGTTTTTCTCTTCATTGCTGCTCACTTGTCAGTTTTTGGTGTTCACAAACTTGGCTCTGTGTTTATTAATGGTTAGTTTGTTTAAAAAATATATAATATATTACAGCTACTTTCAGTTGCTTTAATGAGGTCTAGTTCGAATCCTCGGGTTTGGCTATGCTTTACATCTAAAATAAATTCATGTAGTCTTATGTCCTCACAAGCAAACATTGCTGATATGGTGACATCACTGACCTTCGACTTCTTGGGTGAATTCAACACTGACGCTGTGAAATACACAGTCTGTCAGAGTGGTTTTCATTTGGATGTAGACGGAAGTGCGATTGAAACGAAAAGACTAATAATAAATAAATGAACTCCTGCGAATCTGGACATGTCGGATAGGAGTGTATTTGGAAGAAACACACCGGGGTATTCCATTACACGGTGGAGGTATGTTAGGTAATGTACTAGCATACAACACGCACTACTAAAAACATGTAAAGCTTGGAAACGCCCCCAAGTCTTATATGGTTTGGTCCGGCCACACGTATAAGAACGATGCCGTTCGCTGGCTGCACGTTGACAGCTGATTGATAAATGAAGCGTTTATGGTGAGGACAAAAACAGGAAAAGAAATGGCCTGACTTGTACACCGTAGAACGTTTGATTGGTGTTTGATGGATGAAGGATAAAGGGAGTGGGCAATCAGATGTATGCTTGTTGCTGATGTGAGCTAAATCACTCGTCCGTATCTTGGAAGAACTAGAATTTAAAGAGACTGTTTACCACAACTTTATTCCTTACTTTTTTTTTATCAAAGTTCAGTCATTCCTTTTGAAGTTGTGAGTGTAGCTACGTTTTATTGTTGTGGTTTTAAGTGAGACTCTGTTTGATTGATGAAACGTTTATGTCGAGGAAACAAGAAAAGAAAAAAGATATACTATCATTTGCCGTTAAAAAAATTGAAGTGTGGTAGACGATCTTTGATTACAGTTGGTTGACACAATGTTTAGGTGAAAAAATAGAAGGAAAAACCAATCGTACATTTTATTGTTGTGTTTTAAAGTGAGTGACTCATGGACTGTGCTTGACTACTCTTTTTTTAGCATCGTGAAAGACTTTGGCTTTGTTGAGGAAACACGCAAAGAAAAAAAAGACATACTAGCATTTGTTGTTGCAGTAGTAATAGACATTCATCACCATTACCTTACAAATTTTTTCTATATATAAAGAGTTTACAACTGTTTGATTTTTGCTATACACCAACACTTAACAACTCGTTTAAGTGTTTCTTATACATACAATCATCTCCACCAAGAACACTTTTACGTGCATTTATTGTGTTGACTTTTGGAGTGAGTGCCCATGACATCACCTTGAGCGACTATATTTGTGCTAGAGTACTCTTTTATTGATATCTAGTAAAAGACCTTTGGCTTTGTTGGGGGAAAAAGAAAAGAAAAAAAGCATAGTCTCATAGGTTGTTGCAGTAAAATTGACATTCATCACCATCATCGACACGCTTGTTTCTATATATAAAGATCTTGACAGTTCGTTATTTGCTCTCTAGATACAAACACGTAAACTAACATCACCTTCAGCTGCGTTTACTATACTGAGGAGTGTGCAACTCAGGACCAACTGCGGAACCACCTCCGTACGTAACATCCAATGTGATGGGAAGAATGCGGTTGCTTGGACGACCATTTACGTAGATCAACTGGTTGCAAACCCCTCGCTCACCTTTACTGCATGGAAACATTAGACCACCGTGTGTACAAACAGGTTTTGTCTGATGGAAAAGAAGGATTCAACGTGAGGGACCCACTTGCGTTTCTGTTAGCTGCACATCCTGCGTTGGACAACTTGATTTCAATTTGTCTCGAACAGCTCATTAACTGTAAAGTATACATCTCCCTCGGTGTAGAGATGATTAGTGATGCAGATGTTACAAGGAATGGATTCTGCTCAAGTTACTTGAAGATTAATATCTTTAATAACATAGATGATGTGCTGGACGAAGCCTACGCAAATATACAGAGGAGCATCGATGGTTGCAGAATGTGGTAGTGGATGGGTCGTATCCCACGTGTATAACATCCTGATTTTTGTGGCGAGGTACTAACCAATACGTGCCTCTTTATACATCCCACTTCCAGTTGAATTCTGTAGTAAGAAGAAAGGAACCGTGATGAATGTACAAAATTTTAATGATGAGAAGTGTTTCGTCTACGCTGTACTATCATCGGGTTTGGGCCTTTCAAGCGTTAAGCCAGAAGATTATTGGGATATCGAGAACATGCTCGACAAATCAATGCTCACCTATCCGGTGAAGTTTAATCAGATTAAAGCCTTCGAAAAAGTGAACAATCTCTCCATCAATGTCATTGGTCTTACGGATAACAATGGTTTGCACCCCCTTCGGGTCTCTAATAACTTTTCAGGTCAACGTATTGACCTTCTATTGTAAACGTTGGCCATTGTCGACGAAGATGAAGAAACACCCGTGATTGGAGACGGGAAGATGTTCAGTACCCATTACTATGGCATTATTGACATCAAAATTCTCATACGCTACTATGGATCATGTTTACACTCAAAATTCTACTGCAGAACTAGTTTTGCCGGGTTTGGCAATGATTGGATGCTCTTCAAACATCGAGAAGAGTGCATCAAGTTTAATCCCGCTCAAGCTCTAGAGGTCAAGAAGCCTGGCGATAACTTTCTCGAGTTTAAATCCCACAATCGACAAAACCCCTTCAAAAGAGTCATCTACGCCAACTTTGAATGCCTTAATCGTCCTGTTGATACCGTCCATCCCGATCCCTCTACGAGCTTGTCATCCAAGATCACCGAGCATGTACCCTGTAGTTTTCAGTATGTCGTAGTGGGACTGGGAGGAGAAATTATCAATAGGAAATACTACCTCAGAAAAGATGTTATGAAAGTTTTCTACAGCTGTCTGGTTAATAAGGTCAAAGATTACAGCGAGTTGTTGAAAGATGTAAAGCCTCTCGACCTCTCTCCAGACGAACAAGAGAATTTTGACCGCGATAACAACTGTCGCAACTGCGAAAAACCCTTCATCCTCAATCCATTGAAGAATGGAGATAAAAAAGTTAGATACCATTGTCACGTCACGGGAAACTACAGGGGGCCTGCCCACTGTAAGTGTAACCTAAGTGCACGTGAGCATCCCCATCTTTTTTCATGGTCTAGAAGGCTATGATATGCACCTACTGATGTGTGCCGTGCATAAGTTCCCCGGAAACGTGGAGGTGATCGGTCATAACGCAGAACGGTTTAAGTCCATGACGATTTCACTCAAACAGGAGACGGCAAAGTAAATAGATATTCGATTCATCGGCAGCTATGGCTTCATGAATGCTTCGCTCGCCACACTAGTTGAGAACCACAACAATGCCAGTAACAGGTTTCCAATTCTCGAGGATGCCTTGAACTCGAGTCTGGAATCTGTTTGGTTCCAGGATGGAACAACTCGGGCCAGTGTTCTAAATCTCCTGATGCAAAAGGGCGTCTATCCTGACAAACATGTAAAAACCTGGTCCGTCTTTGAAGAGGATTCTCTACCATCGAGAGAAGCCTTCTACTCCCATCTGGTTGAGTAAGCTCCGATGGGTGAGAAGTATGCAAGAGAGTGAAACCTTTAGCTGAAGAGGAGGGAGAAGAAATTCGCTCTTTATCACAAAATCTATCAGATCTATCAGATGTGCTCCTTCTAGCAGACGTTTTTGAAGTCTTCACGAAAACCTGCCTCGCAAACGACGTGATAGACCCTTGCTACTACCTCTCTGCTCCAGGGTACAGCTGGTCGTCCCTTCTCCAGAATACAAAACCCAAGCTGGAACTCTTTAGATGTGGGTAAATATAACCTTATCTCTTCCAACATACGAGGAGGAGTTTCGTTTATAGGGAAGAGGTTGCCAAGGCCAACAACAACTACCTGCCCAACAAACCATCCCAATATATCATGGATTGGGACATCAATAACCAGTACTGTTTAGCCATGTGCCAAGCTCTTCCTTATGGTAAGTTTCGTTATCTTATGAAGGCTGAAATCAGGGTGTTCAATGTGACTGGGATAGCCGACGATGCCGAATAAGGGTACATACTCGAAGTTGACTTGGAACATCACGAAGCTTTACATGACGAGCACAACGATTACCCGTTTGCACCTGAGAAATTCACGATCACGGAGGAGTTCGTTTCGCCACATACCAAACAATTAGCGGATAATATAGATCACAAGATAAACCCCACTAATAAACTCGTACTGAATCGGCTGCATAAAAAACACTGCGTCGTCCAATACCATAACTAAAAATTCTACATTCGACATGGCTTCGTGGTTAAGCGCATCCGCAGAATCCTTACCTTAAAACAGAAACCTTGGATGAAGGAGTGTATAGTCTTCAACACAGAGAAAAGGCAGCAATCCACCACGCCTTTCGAAAAGGATTTTTTAAAACTCCTGAACAACTCAGTGTTTGGTAAGACGATGGAGAACAAATCAAAACATCTTAGCATCAAGCTGTGTACTAACTCTAAGCGTAGCATCAAATATACGTCACTGCCCAATGCAGATTCTTTCAAGATTATTCACGATGATCTCACGTGAAATAATCTTACAATAATAAGGTAAACTTACAACAACGACGGGTGACCTGCGATCATCCAACGTATTCCGAATATCCATTCTAGAACTGACTAAACTCGCCATGTACGAGTTCCATTATGATTCCATTCGACCGAAGTATGGAGATCTCGCCAAACTGCTGTTTACTGATATGGATAGTCGCTGTAACTGCATCGAAACTAAAGATATTTATGCCGACATGCTCCGGGACAGAGACTGATTTGAAACAAGTAATTTTCCCCAGGACCATCTGCTCTACTCCAACACAAACAAGCAGGTCGTGGGGAAAATGAAGGATGAAATGGGCAGTGTCCCCATCTTGGAGTTTGTTGGCTTAATATAAAAAATGTACTCTATAAGAGCACACAGAAAAGAAACCGTTAAGACGGCAAGGGTCTCCAGAAAGGGTTCGTAAATAAACATTTGATGTTTGACGACTATGAGTCTGCCCTGAAATCATCCTTGCCCGTACTAAAGGGGATCTGGTGCTCTGAAAACTCTGCTCTTAAATTGAATGATAATTAATTCTGGAGTTGATTGTTTTTTTTGTCGGCAGTCTGTGCACTCGATCGATCTGACTATCATCAAAGTTGCGTAACTGCAGTCCATCGACAATTCTGTGTACAGTATCTTTCATGTCTTCATTTTTTTCACTATCTACACCAAATATTTCAATATTTCTATTTCTACTGTATTGTTCGCTTTCGTTTTGACATTGTTTGATTTCGTTCACTTTAGTGTTTAGTACCTGAGTTTCCGATTTACAGTTATTAACAATGCTTGTTTTAGTTTCTATCAGTTGCAATCGCTTTTTTATATCGTAATTTTCCTGTTTGAGTTCGGCAATGTGCTTCTTGTTTTCAGCATTTTCTTTCTTGATTTGACTATTTTCTTTGAGTATGTCTTCATATTGCTTTTCGATAAATTTCATTCCTTCATGGATTTCATTGATCTTGAGTTCAATTCTTTTTTTCTCCAGCTACGTTATGTGAATTGCTGTGTCTGTTTGTTTATTTGTTTTATCGGTGTCCACTTCCTCTTCACTCTCATTATTTTCAAATTCAGAATTATCATCATTGGATTTAGAGTTTTGTCTAGTCTTCCTGCATCTCTTGCACATCCATTCTTCTTTTTCCCCCCCCCCCCATAGCTTTTATGGTCGATGTAGCCAAACCCGACCATTTGTAGTGATATTTTCCTTTGCATGATGCACAGCATAAAACATCACCTTCATTTGTTTGTATCACGTTTTCACATTCTTGACACCTAGACATTCCGAACCACTGGCGTGTTAACTGGAACTAAAATGGCGTTCAATTTATAAGTAGAAATGAAACCACACTTCCGTTTTTCACAATTTGAACGCTGATGTGCGATATCGATTTTAAAATCTTCGTAGAACCATTTCAAGTTAACTTACATCATCCAGGATACTTTATAACGAGTCACTGATGTCTTATGCAGCTGATAATCCAATTGAAGTGGACGGAATGGTTTGCAGTCAGTAAAAATCCAGCCGAAGCTGGAGCATTCCTTTTGAGCTTGTCTCGAATCACAATAATAATAATAATAATATTAATAATAATAATATAATAATAATAATAATAATAATTTTATTGCTCACTTGACTCGAAGTTGTTGTCAACTTGTATGAGTCAGCAATCCAAAATAAATATAAAATACACTTATTTACAACAATATACAGAGAAAAAAAGTAAAAAGAAAAAAAAAGAAAAAAGAAAAAAGAAAAGAAGAAAAAAGAAAGAAGAAAAGAGAAAGAAGAAATAATATTAATAATAATAATATAGGTTTGTTGCAAATGCAAGAGTAGCGATAAGGACTGGGTGGTCACTGACTGCCGTCCGATGTTAAAACTAAAAATTTTTTAATTATAAATTTAAACAGTTAAAACTTTAAAACAAGGACGGTGGATCGGCTGCACAGGGAAGGTTAACGTTCACTACAAAACCCGTTGACTCCTTTTTTTGGACAGACGGGACTTCAGATTCTTGGCTTATAAGGTGTATATACAGGGTGTTGCTGCTCAATATCATCCCTAGTTTTGCAGATACGTCGAACATGGCCATGGAATACGTTAGAACATCCAGGGGAATGACCTTGATGACCAGTTTGAAGGTCAACGAAAAACTAACTCCGGAAATAGCAGAGATAGGGGTATGATGCACATTACAAACTTGTGGAGAATGAAGACATGACCTCAACAAAGCAAACAGAACAGAAATCAGTTCAAATGTCAAAGAGATACAGTAAAAACAATATGGGTCTTGCAGCCCCACTGGAATACTTGACCACAACCCACCCTGAGGTAGAAACACAGACAGGTACCCATAGAAAATGTCTACCTCGGTATTAAGGCAAACAGGCTTCTCATGGACCCACCAGGTCTGCCTGCTAACCCTTTGCTGTACGTACAGTAGTGCCTGTCAATGCTTCTACCTCAGGGTGGGTTGTGGTCAAGTCCTCCAATGGGGCTGCAATACCCATACTGTTTTTACTGTATCTCTTTGACATTTCAACCGATTTCTGTTCTCTTTGCTTTATTGAGGTCATGTCTTCATCCTCTACAAGTTTTCAATTTACATCATGTCCCTATCTCTGCTACTTCCGGAGTTAGTTTTTCGTTGACCTTGAAACCAGTTGTCACGATCATTTTTGATTCAACGGTCCGATGGTCCCTTGGATGTTCCGACGTATTCCATGGCCATGTTCGATGTATCTGTAATACTAGGTATGATATTGAACAGCAACACTTGAGATGAAACACCGTGTGTAAGATGTATCCCTAAGGTATGTTTACAAGGTGTACGTATTATATTCATTTCTTTTTACTTATAAATGCAAGGAAGAGTATGTAGCACTAATTTGTAATATTTTCCTAAAGGCTGCCATACATGCAGGAGTCCCTCGAACTTTCATTGTGTTCAGGAAGAGATGAAGTGGAGAACCTTTTGATTGCAACTGCTTTCGTATCACAATCGTTTAATGTTCAAGATTGCAATTGTCCAAGAAGATGCAATCAGTTCCTATACTCTGTTGAATTCACATATTCATATGGACTTAAGGAAGGTGAATTACATTGGTTTATGAGTTTTTCTAGCGACAGAATATTGGTAATGGAAGAACAGTCAGCATACGGAATCATTGCCCTAATTGCTGAAGTCGGTGGCTTTGTTGGTCTTTTTCTTGGCCTTTGTTTGTTGCAATTAACTGAAGTCGTAACAGATTCATTTACGAAAGCAATTTCAATTTTCCTTAAAAAAAGCCGTTCATTTGTTTCGAATATTTCGAATCGAGTTATTTCTTTGAATCAATCAGCAGTAGTTGACCATCACTCTACACCAGAAATTCCTGGATACCGCAGAATTTTACAGCAGGGATCGTCTCACTCAGTAAAAATCTTGTGGCTCATTGTGTCAATTAGTGCTACAGCTATGTGTTGTTATCAGTGTGCAAGCTGCCTGGATTACTTAATCGAAGATCCATCGATAACTGGTACTTACTATGTTCCTAATAAAACCATAAAGTATCCTACTGTTGTAGTTTGTGTTTCAAGTCCAAGCTCCAATCGTGAAGATTATTATCCACATGTAAATAAACACTACCTTCAGCTGCGTTTTCCTAATTTATCTTCTTCTTTCGAAGTAAATCATTTCCGTAAATACAACACCTTAAATGTATCTGATCTGTGGAACATGTCCGGATTTAATAGTGAATCCTACGAATTTTTCGTTAATTACGTAAGTATTATTTATTCACACATGCACGTTTTGCGTTCATAAATAAAAGACAATCAAAATTTCTGCAAGAATTATTGTAAAATGAGTATTGTTTTGAGCACACATGTTTTGAGCACAGCATACTTTTTTTGTTTCTTTTTTTTTTCAAGATGGTGGATGTGGCTTGACGAGAGGGCTTGCAAGCTCTCAGATTTGTGTCGTTTTTTCTGTTTTTTGTGATCAAGGCCAGAAGATGTATATTAGGCCGAAAATTAAAGGTGTTTTTGCTTTTATGTCCTTGCGATTCTTGCCCTGTCAGTGGGTTACTTTTTTTGTTGACTATCCAAATTCGCAAAACAACGTTTACCAGTGGGCACACATGTGAGGTTACGCAAACACTTCGTTTGTAAGCCTGTTCTGTATTTTGTAAGATATAGCTATGTGAACATATTGGATTTAGGTGGCAGTTAAATTTCAGTGATAAATATACGCTTGACTTAACCACATGCCAATCCTTTGTTAAAACAATAAAATACAAGTTAAGTTTTGATGCCTGATAGGCATCATCTTCAGGCATGCAATTTATTCTAGGTGCATGCTATTTTTTTTACAAACTTATCAAAAAAGGTGTCAATCATTAAAACTTGATAACCAGTTTCATATCTGTCAATTTCTTGTACAATTGAAAAAAAACTAACTTTAATTACCTGAATGGGAGTAGCACATTCAGAAGTCACCCATTCGAAGATAAGATGTGTACAATTCTATTTTTTCTGTTCACCGTGTTCTAACTTTCTTAAATGTCCAACAATCATTTCTTTTTAAGGCATGCCTCATCGCGGAAAATATTTACCTCGATTCATTTTATTTATTGGCCCTTTAGCGTGTTTGACTATGTGTAATGTAGGAAATCGTATTTTGTAGCACAAAGAGTCAACCAGTTAATTGAACCTGTACAGCTTATTATACGGACCAAAGTGCTTGCTCTGTGTAGTTCCTCATAAAAAAAATAGCCTAGTTAAGATGAAGTGGTTTGTAATTTACTGGAAATATACAAACTGTTTACCACAGTTCAAAGAAAATTTATTTATTTGTATTTTGTGAAATTTCAAAATAATTTTGTACAACTGCAACTAATAAAAGCTCATCTTAGCAGTTTTAATTGTTTTTTTTTACTTTCACAATTAACCTACATATCCCAACCCCAACCACCATCAACCAAAGATTCAGAGTCAGAAAACAAACGGGAGGTGAAAGAATACTTATTAAAAATCAGTTTTGGCCATACTGGCTCTTACTTATTCACACGTCGAGCACAATACTTACCACTTAAATGATTTTTCCTTTGGGTGAATACAAAGCTATACATTTAAAAACTACACAGGTATAAGAATTTTTATTCCTGTGTATGTCCAAAAATCCACGTAATATGATTTAAGGAAATATTAGTTAGAGAATACATGAAGATGTCATGTTTATTTAGTAAGTTTGGGGCATATTTTGAGAAAATTGATCCCTGAATGAAGAAAGGAAATCCCATGGATGGTTAATATCCCTACATACCCTGAACATTTTCCGATAGGGAGAGCAAAAAAATATAATAAGCTGTACAGGTTCAATTAACTGATTGACTCTTTGTGCTACAAAATACGATTTCCTACATTACACATAGTCAAACACGCTAAAGGGCCATTAAATAAAGTGAATCGAGGTAAATATTTTGCGCGATGAGGCACTCCTTAAAAAGAAATAATTTTTGGAAATTTTAAGAAAGTTATAACACGGTGAACAGACAAAATCGAATTGTACACATCTTATCTTTGAATGGGTGACTTCTGAATGTGCTACTCCCATTCAGGTAATTAAAGTTAGTTTTTTTTTCAATTGTACAAGAAATTGACAGATATGAAACTGGTTATCAAGTTTTACTCATTGACACCTTTTCTGATAAGTTTGTAAAAAAAATAGCATACACCTAGAATAAATTGTGGTTTTCGAGTTTTTATTATTGCATGCCTGAAGATGATGCCCATCAGGCGTCAAAACTTAACTTGTATTTTATTGTTTTAACGAAGGATTGGTATGTGGTTAAGTCAAGCGTATATTTATCACTGAAATTTAACTGCCACCTAAATCCAATATGTTCACATAGCTATACCTTACAAAATATGGTGGCCAAAGATGGCGGCCAAACAAAGATAGCAGCTGACTACAATACTAAAATTTCATTATCTCTTCTTCTAATGGACAAATTTGAATTTCAATATGTCAAATTAAAGGTAAGTTAACGTAAAACGTTTTATTTCCTATGAAGTATTACATATTTCCCAATAACGTACAAACTCGAAAATGTAGTAATTAACGGTGTTTGTGGACACTTTCTCGATCATCAAGCTTAATACTAATCAGTAATATATTATTAACCTCAAGAAACGTGATTCCCATTTTTTTGCCTTTATTTATACCTTTAGAAAATGGCAATCGGACACATAGAATCTGAGAAATGGTAAATTATAGTCAGTGTTATTATGGTAGCAATCTAACCATTTTAAAACGATGCAAATGAGCATTTTGTGTCATTCTTTATTTTGGATATCTAAAGATAAAGATACTAACATTCTAGATAACTGGTTACAAAGTAAAATGCAGAACAAAAATTTGTCAATTTAATGACATAAGAAAGTTGAAGATTTCGGCAATAACAGCACTAACATCAAAGGACGTCAGTTCTTAAACTAACCTTCGCAATTGCATACTGCTGGCCATGGCTAATGGGATTTTAGTTTAGTTGACCACTTTTGTAACCTTGAAAGAGGAGACAACTAATATTTTATGACTTACTTGCTACAGCCCGTGTTAGGCACGTGTGATGTTGGATGCACCGTGTGCAACATTGGTAAGTAGGGTGCATCTTGGCAATTTGAAATATCCAAGATAAAGCGTCATAAATGACATCCCCCAAAACACTTTTTGGCTGCACCATTCAAACCGTTCATATGATGGAAAACAAACCAAACATAACAAACATAATTCCTTCAGAATAAATTGTCGTTCAAAAAGTTTCCTTTCATATTTTGCATAGAATTAAATCTTTTGACGCAATTTAACTCTTATTACGTTATTTGTACATCTTACTCAAACAATAGCGAGTGTGTGATTCATGTGTGTGTGTAATTAGCTAAGTTGTGAGTTTTAATTAAGATAAATGGGTGCAATTATGCTTAGATTAAAGATGGAGATGTACATTTCTCAGTGAGGGTAATAAAACTAGTTTGTCATAATTGGAACTGCCAACGCATCACTTTTAAAGATGTAAGTTACAATGAACTGAAGAAGATAGCACTACGCCACAGCATAGAGAAACAACCATAACTTAGCTCCTAATTATGATAACCCGTTTTTATTATCCTTGTTGAAAAATATACACTTCCACAATAATTCATCTAAGCTTAATCACATCCATTTATCGTAATTGGTTCCAAAGCCCCTGGGTTCCACTCCTCGCTTAAGCAGTCTGAGATATAAATCAAAAATGGCAACGTAAATAGGGTTGCATCTGTAGTTAGTTAGTTCTTGTGAGCTTTTGGCTTTCCCGGCTTTAGAGATAAGCATCTGTAGCTTAGCTCCTAATTTTGATAAAACCGATTTTATTACCCACTTTATTACATCCTTTTATGTTAATTAGAACTGCTAGTGCATCACTTTAAAGATGTAACCTACGGTGAATAGATACAGTAAGCCCCTACTACAGAGTAGAGAAACAGCCATAGCTTAGGTCCTAAGCATGATAACCCGTTTTTATTATCCTTGTTGCGAAAACTACGTTACAACCACTAGTCTAGCATAATTACACCCATTAATCTCAATTAGAACTCCCAACGTACCTAATTACACACATGCATGAAACACACCCACACTATTCTATGTGTCACACAAATGACGTAATAGGAGTTAAATTACATGTTTTGATCGAAAGATTTAATTTTATGCAAATTATAAAGGGGACCGTTTTTCAACAAAATTTCTGAAGGTATATGTAATTGATTTGTTTTCGATCAGATGAACGGTTTACATGCTGCAGCCAAAAAGTTGTATTTTGGGATGTCATTTATGACGTTTGATCTTGGATACTTCAAATTGCCACGTGGCACCCTACATACCAATGTTGCAAACGGTGCATCCAATATCACATTTGCCTAACACGGGTTGTAGCTGGTAAATCATAAAATATTTGTTGTGCCCTCTTTCCAGGTGACAAGAGAGGGCAACTAGACTGAAATCCCAATCGCTATGGGCAGCACGAGGCAATTTCTAAGGTTAGTTAAGAACTGACGTTCTTTGATGCTAGTTGTATACTTCAGAAATCTTCAACTTTCTACGTGCTTAAATTGACAGATTTATTGTTCGGCATTTTAGTTTGTAACTACTTATCAGGTGTATTTTTTATGTATCTTTAGATATTCTAAGTCAGGAATGACACAGAATCCTATGTAGATTGTTTTAAAGTGCTACCATTGCTAGATTGCTACTATAATAACACTGACTATAATTTAGTTTTGTATGTGCCCGATTAAACTTTTCTAAATGTCAAAATAAAGGCAAAAGAATGGGAATCACGTTTCTTGAGGGTAATAATATATTACTGATTAGGATTAAGCTTGATAATCGAGAAAGTGTGCCACAAACACCGTTATTACTACATTTTCGAGTTTGTACGTAAAACCATTGAGAAGTAAGTAATACTTCATAGGAAATAAAACGTTCTACGTTAAAGCACCTTTAATTTGGCATTTTGAAATTCTAAATTGTTTTCATAGAAAAAGAGATATTTAATTTTCAATATTGTAGGCAGCCGTCATCTTTGTTTGGCCACCATCTTTAAACAGAACAAGGTGTTTTTGGTCTCCCTATTGGAAAATGTACATAGTATGGGGGGATATTAACCTTCCAAGGAATTTACTTTCTTCTTCAGGGATCAATTTCTCCCCAAATTTACTCTATTAATAAGGGGACTTCAATTATTCGTCATGGATAAAATTGAAATATTCAATAATTGACAGATTAAAAGGTTTACATTTATGAGATGAAGAAGGCAAGATTCTCTTGCAGAAGCTGTGCGCAGAATACAAGCGGCCAGCAAAAAAAAAAAACAACTGCGAGCACTAATACCAACAGTATAATAAAAATAATAAGAAGGCGGCCGATTTTTCCAGGGACAAAAATTGCTCTTGCTACTACAAATAAACATTGCTCTGGTTGTAGAACTCCGATCATCTTCTAATAGGGATTATTTTTATTTGTACACTCGCATTATTCCAGAAAGTGTTTGTTCTGTTCCTAGAACAATGCAAGTTACATTTAAAAATGGTCCCTATTGGAAGATGAGCGACTTTTACTACGAGTGCAGTGTTTGTTTGGAGTGAAAAGAGCAGGTTTGTCCCTAGAAACAAAAAACACATTCCTCCCAACAAAAGCACTTTTTAATATTTAAATATGAAAAAGTCAACGTACTTCGTGAAAAATTCTTCTTCCAGCATTTGAAGAATAAAATTTTTTTACTTCATTCACTGATGCAATCGTATGTTTCTTTGTGAGCTTACATGCAAATCCTAAAATGTTTTTACGTCTTTGCAACCTACAAACCTTTTCTACCAAACCGCTGCATTTATTTTTAAGACGTCGTAGTAATGTAGCCGTGTTATAGTGAAAAAGCTACCGGTGGCGGAAAACAACCATTACATACCCAACGCCACTGCCATCGCCACAAAATCCCAGAATGCATAGTGCCACCGTGTGCACACTTATAATTAAACTTCCATACCATTGTCACATTTAAATTTACTTTCGTGTCAATGAAATTCAAGTATATATCAGTTATACAGAAAAGTAAATAACGCATGAAACCTAATAGATAATCCTTTTTGGTTAATATGATAGCCATGCCAGTTTTTCAGCCAACGGAGGGAATATTTTGTTAGGAGTGCGATTGCGTTGGTGCTATGCATTCTTGTATTGTGTAGTGATAGTGCGATGGCGGTGGCGTTAGAGATGTAAAGATTGTTCTGCATCGCCTGCGGATTTTTCATCATCGCACAGCTAAATTATTATGACATCCTAAAAAGAAATGCAGCAGTTTGGTAGAAGAAGGTTTGCAATTTCCAAAAAGCTAAAATATTTTAGAATTCGCGTGTAAACTAACAAAGAAACGGAGGTGGTGTTGACGAATGCCGTGACAGTTTTCTATCCATCAAATGCTGACTTCTCGAAACAGGTTCATTTTTTCATATTTAAAGAATTAAAAACTAGTTTTATCTGGAGGAAAGTGGGGTATTTATGTTCCTAGGACATTTCTAGTGTAGGTTAAAAATTAGCCCTACTGGAAGATGATCGGTCTCAAATTACATAAGTACGTGATATGAGATTGGGGCTATATTGTGACTACATTATGATAAAGTGATTCTAAGGAACTACAAATACTATTAAGTTCGTGGTCAGTGCTTCTTTGTAGTAAAAGGAGCAATTTCATTCCTTGGAAAAGTTGGCGCTCTTTTTATTACTGTTTTTATATTGTTGCTAGTAGTGCTCGCATTGTTTTTTTTTATTATTTTCTGGCTGCTTGTATTTTATGACAAGCCCCTATAGATTCATGAACACTTAAAAAGCACTTAACAAGAACACTTAACAAGAGTGATTCTTGAACCTCCGAGATGGAATTAGAATCAGATTTTAAGGATTTTTGTTAGGTCACGTGCGTAACCTCATTCTGTGTGTGAAAAAGTCAAGTACAGTCAAGGCAAGGCGTTCGGTAACAATGAGTTCTACCGGTCGAAGTTGTTAAAGCAAAATCAACAGATGCTGGTTCGTTAATTTTTACAGAACAACATCGTTTAACGGATTTATACATTGAGCCCATTGTTGCGACTTGTGAACAGAGCCTTACAATAATGCAATGAAGAAGGGAAGATTGCCCAGAGATGGTCATGAAAAAGAGGGGTTCTTGAACCTCGTTGATGGAATTAAAGGAAGGAAGGAAGGATTTTTGCTGATTCACGTGCTGAACCTCATGCTGAGTATAATGAAAGAAGTCAAATACATTCAATGCAAGGTGCTCGGTAACAATGATGTATACCAGTCGAAGTTTTCAGAGCAACATATACATGTGCTGGTTCATTTCATTGTTATCGAACAACATCGTTTAACGGACTTGTACACTCAGCCAATTGTTGCGACTTACATTCTTCATATTTTTAGCATGTCAAAATATTGTTGCTCATATTCGAATTACCCGTTTGGCAATCAAGGATATACAGAAATTGTTCCACCAACCATCAACGATACCAACAGAACCACAGTAAGCCAGTGCTTGCAGGGTGGAAGTGGTTTAAAAGCGACAGGGATAGTTCGAATGCTGTGACGTGAAGTTGTCCGAGCAACATCTACAGAATGCTGGTTCGTTTTATTGTTATCAAACAACATTGTTTAACGGACTCAGCCAATTGTTGCGACTTACATTCTTCCTGTTTTTAGCATGTCAAAACATTGTTGCTCATATTAGAATTGCCTCTTTGGCAATCAAGGATATAGAGAAATTGTTCCACCAACCATCAACGGTACCAACACAAGCACAGTACGCCAGTGCTTGCAGGGAAGAACTGATTTAAAGGCGACAGGGATAGCTCGAATGCTGTGACGTAAAAACATAACAAAAATAAAGTGATTGTCAATCACTGTGTTGATTTCGGCTTTCGAATTTGGTTTTTGATTTTGATGTTTGTGTTGTTGCTTGTGTTATTTCAGATATGGTGTTATTTGGTCATTTGGCTTGGCCCGATTTTCACCAGCCAAGGTACAATTTCACCATTGGAAGTCGCACCCTTCTTGTAAATATCTGGCCAAGGCAACTGACCTAACTTATTAGGACAAACCTTCTCATTAATTTCCAGGATCCTGCTCGAAATAGCTTTTGCAAAGTATACATAGATCAAAGTAAATGTAGCAATTCCCTTTCTTGCTAGGGAAAAAATAGGAAAATAAATACCTTTGCAACATTTACCATGCGTCTGAAGTAATGTTGCAAAACTGAGCCATACAGGAAAGCCAACCGAGACGAATGTACCTTTAACCCACTCGCTAATAACAATGAAAACATCATGAAAACAACAACATCATCAAAATCTAAAATCTAAAACCCAAAATCTAAACTTTCATCACTTTCATCACTTTCGTGATTTATTGTGATAGTTTTGCACTTCCGAGGCTTAGCCGGGGCATTAAGATTCGAGGCAAAACTGTCACAATAAATCACCTATACACGGACCATTCTTGCAAAAGTATGCCAATAATTAATTTATCACTATACTTTAAATACTTTTTTCCGTTTGTGCAATGAATGCGAGTAGTTTAATTTAATTTTTGTAGTTATCACCATACTTTTTTCGTTTTCATTGTTATAAAACTCGACAATAAATCGGATACAGTATTGTTGTAAGTGTCACTTATTGGTACACTTTTACAGTTTCTATGCTATCCTGTCAGTGTTCATATTGTTATAAGTGTCAGAATAAGTTACTTATTGCTACACTTATAACAATAAACAATAACGCCAACCTAAATGGTTTATCATGTAGGCAGAGAGAAGGTCAACAGGACTTTCGCTGCCAAGTTTTGACAAAAATAGTTTCAAAGAGAAGAACAAAAAACAATACCGAACGGCTTCATAAAATAACGGGCTTGTTTTGTGTAAACGCTAACACGATTCTACATTAGTGTTTAATTTTTGGCAACCAACATTTTCAAGAACCTAACGGAAAAAAAGATAATTTGAACTCAACATATCACACTTGCTTTGCTAAAAATTGTCACGTAAATATTTAGTTAATGCACAAAATAAGAGTAAAGCTAGCCCCCCCCTCACATTACCTTATTACCTTCATCATTAATTAACGTCCACATTACCTGCAGCATTATCCTCGACGTCTTCATTATAGAAATCGATACTCCCAAAGCAAGCTCCATATTGAGAACACGGAAGAATGATTCGACAAAGAAACGCGCCAACGTAACCTCGTGGTTATTGTTGTAATAACATTGTAGCGGCCAACGATTGTTGAACGCCAGGAATTGTTGAACCAAGAAAAATGACATGAAACAACTCGAATCCATTCAACCAATGGAAAAAAGTATTTAAAGTATGGTGAAAATTAGTTATTGGCATACTTTTGCAAGAATGGTCCCTCTATCCGTGATTTATTGTGATAGTTTTGCTTCCTTGGCTTACGCCTCGGTTAAGCCTCGGAAGAAAAAAACTATCACAATAAATCACGTATAGAGGGACCATTCTTGCAAAAGTATGCCATACATATCGTCCATTGTTCTTCTGCTTGGCTTTCAATAATCGTTGGCCGATATAATGTAATTACAACAATGGCGTTATAGTTAATTGTTATAAATGTAAAGGGTTTAACGAACGTTAACCACTCCTGGTCATCTGCCCGAAGCCCTAAGGCCTTATGGCCTTATTGATTTATTGTAGCACTTGCAACAATCCTGTCTTAAAACAATGCTGTATCAATAATGCTATATTAGATTTACTGCTGAGTTTTATAACAAGGAAAACGAAAAAAGTATGGTATTAACTACCAATTAACACTAAACTCTTAACAAATAACTGTTTCGAATGTTGTCCCAAAGTCAGACTCACAATTGGACTGAGGACATCTAATTCTTCTTTTTTTATAACTGTATGCTGTAAGAGTATACGCCAAAAGAACATCAACTCTCACGAAATATTTACGTCAATATTAACTCATTCATTATTTTTCTTTATTAACTTTAATTACTGTTTCATAAACAATAATAATACCTTCTCACCAAGAATATTACAAACGTAAATAAAATGGGGTGTGTCAACTTTTCTTAACTGAATGGATCGTGGTGTTTAGTGAATACTGAATAACTTGACTGACCTTTTTGATAAATGACCGTGCTTCAGGTTCTTTTAGTGCATATTGTCTCAAGTAACCTTTGTTGTATGTCTTTTATCAAAACTGAAGCTGATGACTTATTACCTCTACTTTACCAGGTAAATACTAAAGCCATGAAAGTGTCGGAAATATCAACCCTGTATGGAAAATGCATGCAAATGACTCCAAGTAAGTAAATATAATGAGTAGTATATTAATTTTATCATCGTTGGGATAAAAAAGAAATGTAGTAGCCTATGTAAGGAATTGAGAGCCTAGAGTTCTTTATAAATTGGTAGGCATTAATACGATCTTTTGTCCGCCACATTACTGCTAAGTCTCAGAGGCGGGAATTCGGCTAAATACCGAAATAATTACTAAAACTAAATGCAGTAAAGTGCATTATAATGTGCGTACGGTGCTTTGGCAGCTAGCGGTTGGCAATCTTCTTACATTATAAACCAAAGTCTCATATCAGAAACGAAGCAACGACCCCCGAATGGGGAACCCCCTACAAATAAAAACGGGCGAGTGAGTCAATTCTTTGGCTAAAAATTGAAACTGGTACGTTGTATCCTTGAAAAGAAGTTGAAATTGGCACATTGTTGCCTCGACTAACAATTTGCTCTGCGCGGTCATCACAGAGGCATGTCTTAAATGACGTCATGCACGAAGGACAATTATTGCATTGATAAGTTGAAATTGACACATTGTTGCTTCAACTAACAATTTCCTCTGCGCGAACATCTCAGCAGCAAGTCTTAAATGACCTCATGCACGAAGGACATTTATTTTCCACACGGTACGGATTGCTCAAGCCAAAGCAATAGATTCGAAGTGGGGGAGGGGGACCTCAATGGGGAATGCCCATGTGTGGGGCAGTGCTCTTCTGTTAGCCCTGCTCTTTAGAAAATAACGGTATTAGGGGTGGGAAAAGCGTTTGTTGCTATTATGCATATCATTCGCATTAACTGAACCCACAAAGTAAGTTTTTGGGGGAAGAAAGGAGGAAAGGAGAGCGGTATGTGGTAGGAAAAAGATGGGAGTAAAAGGGGAGTATTCCAGGAAGACAAACACTGAGCGGAAACTGGGAAACAACCACGGGTGAATCAAAACCCCGACGGAAGCTGGGTACGACTCCTAGTTCTGGGTTAAAATAGAGTTAGGGACCAGGTTTTTTATAGGTGTGGGAATTTGATTTTCTTTTTTAATTAACCAGGAAAATGGCGAAGAAATATTTCAACTTGGAATGGAAGGGCTATCATTACGAGTATTTCGTAACAAATTAGTGGAAAACAAACTAACACTTTTTCTAAGAAAGAAGCAGTCAAAACTATGAATTTAATTAGTGAATAATTCGGAAAGATGGTTAACCCTTCATTGCCAATGCAAAATTGAACGCATTTCTTACCAGCGTTGTTTTACTTAGTTCGGTAACTGTTTACTTGTTTTCTAGTCATGGTCTCTTACCACTGGGCTGCACTTGCTTGCTTGCATGGGGTCTCCGAGGAGGCATTCACAGAGCTTACGTTATGCATTGAGCCTTTTTTCTGATTCATTAGCTTCCAATAGACAGGACACAT
>JAHWFP010199550.1:65119-75646 GCA_023313725.1 Lithobius niger
ACCACCACCAAACTTCACCCACCATTCATACCCTCCTCGTCTCTTTCCCATCCTTTGTCTCGCCATTCCCTGCACCTATGTTGCCCTTCCTGTATTTTATAATCACCTTTGGTTCCTTTCCTTCCCTGTAGACCTTACTGCTTGGTCTGCTCTCAACTGGCCTAGCCTAGCCTGTCTTCCTCTTCCCAGTTCCAATATGGCCGTGCAACAATTCCCACCTGTTTTATCTGTAAGTCCCTCTAATTTTACCAGGTTTTTATCTTACAAACTCTTCAACCACATTTGCTTTTGATGTATGACTTAAAGTGGATTCCCATGCTCGTGCTTACACTTATGTCTACGCTTACGTAGGGTCGTTGTCATGGAAACCATGCCCTCCAGGATTCGCGCGACGCGACGCTGAGACGCTGGTACGAAAACGTTCAGTTTTCGCAGAGAGCAAATTATTAATAAGTCGTGCGCTCAGCCCCGCATGGCCAATCGCAAAGAAGGAGGCACGTGACGCTGTGCCATCATGGCGCCTGGTCTTCGCTCAGCGATATGTGCCGATCACAGTGAATAATGTGTGTGTTCTTAAATTCAGGACACATTATCGAGTCACAAATACGTTGACGTGGTGCAAAATTATAAATTTAGGCGATAACACGGGTTTAAAACTACGTGGACAAGAGCTAAACTTTAAGTTTTAGACATTTTGGGTGGTGATTGCCGTCCAATCGCTTGCCAACGGCCTTGCTCGATCGCGGGATATGCATTGTTTACCCGGTTTGGCCACTAATTTGTCTCGCATTCCTCGATTGTTTATTTCTTTGAAGACGGTTGCTTGCCAGCTCTTTGTTTAAAATGCTGATTTTAGTTATTGTGTGGGCTCGTTTGTTGCTGGACCATGTGCTACGCTGTTGGCTGACCTTGTTGGGTCAACGCAAGGATCAACGCTGAAGTGGGAATGACTGCCTACGCACAGTACGTAAACATAAACACAAGCATAAACGTATACTCTCATGTGCGTAGAGGCCTTTATTGTAGGCTGCCTTTTTAGTAATTTTAACGTTTTATCTGGTTTTAGCATGACAGCACCAATATTAGGTGAGAAATGTGGCTTATTTGATTTGACATTGGGGCAATGTGAGTTGTTGTTTTTGCTTCTCTGATGAAGGCATCGCACACGTTTACTTGTTTATTTGGTGCCGAAATATTAGTTTACGTTTTTCTGCAAGTGCATCCGCCTTTGTTTTTATCTTACATTCACTGCACTCTCTTCAATATATTAGTCTGTAATAGGTGCCATCTTGTAATTAGGTGGCCATTTTGGAAATATGGAAATGTTTGGAAATATCGTCCATTTTTGTTTAAATTTAGAATATAGATGAAATAGTTACAACAAAATTATAATTGGGAATGTATCGCGATTCATTATTAAAATGAAGTGGGTACCATCTTTAAATAAGTGGCTATTTTTAAATTAAGTTTATTGTCTGATTACCAATAAATTTAAAATGCAGACAAAGTTGTTGCAATGAATTAAAATTGCTGGTACAGAGCAACGCCTATGATCGCCCGCCAATGCAAGCTTGGGCCGCCCATTATGCAAAAACCACAAGGACTACCTATCGACACTTTGCATGTTGTAGCACGGGTGCCTGCAAAAGGTTAATAAAAATATCCGGAATTGGTCAGGGAGTGAGGAACCATAGGGTGACAAAAGTCGATAGCCAACAACCAAGACACAAGAGTGAAACAACGAGAGAGCCACAGCCGTGTCACTTGTTAAGCCAAAACCACGTCTGATTGTTAAAGGCATGTTTCACAACAGCCAAACAACAACGAGAGCATTGTGGCTGTGTCAATTGTTTTTGCCGTGCCCAATCCTAACTGGTAAAGGCATATCACGTAGGAAAACGTTGCAAAAAGCCGTGTCAATTTACGCAACCGGCCTCGATTTAATTGTTACCCAACTTTCAAATTAATTGGAGTTTCGCGTAAGGCAAACGCATCGTTGAAGAAGTAGTAGGGGCACAGAAAGTAAGTGGGAAATCAAACCAAACACCTGCTTCATTATGACTGAACGAATAAAAAACCTGAAAGGTGCAAATGTATACTATATTTTGCAGCGTTTCGGATCAGTATGCGACCTTTTAAAAGCGTAAATAAAATAAAATTTAATTTTTTTGGGGCATACTTGAGTTTTTAAGTCATTTTACAATGTAAACAGAAAATGTAAACAGAAAATAAAATTCAACACACACCAACGAAACATAAGTTCCAGAAGTAAACCTCACCGTCAGCTTACCTGTCCAAGCAGGCCGTCTGTGGATAGGGAGGGAAGCCATATTAATATTGGTAGCACTTTTGAAATTATGTTTATTATCGTGAGATTTCCCTCCAGTTTAGAATGTAGTTAAAACTAGGTGAAACAATAATACGCCATTGCTTTATTAATCTGTAATGGACCCAACCTAAAATTAGGCGGGCAATTTAAAAATATGCTGATATATACTATATCTTTCTAACTTATGGCGGGGCATTCTGGATGTAATGTTTTAAAATGGTCAGTGAACAATGATGGTTATTGATTTCAAAAGTGCTATTTTGAAAGTAAGTCATAAAATATGCTGAATGGGATCCGATTTTTTCAATTTTAGGGTGGAGGAGTTCTAGTTGTAATATGTTAAAATGGTGAATGTACTATAAAGGTTATTGATCTGTAATGAACGTCATCTTGAATTTAGGTGAACATTTCGAAGTTAAAACTTCAAAAATAAAAAAAAATAAAATGTTTAAAATTAATTTAAAGCTTAAAACAAATTATTAACTTTAAACTGTAAAAATTGTAAAAACTTTTAAATGTTAAAGAAAAAATAATAATCGACAAACACACCATAATTAAAAAATAAAAAAAATAAAATGTTTAAAATTAATTTAAAGCTTAAAACAAATTATTAATTTTAAACTGTAAAAATTGTAAAAACTTTTAAATGTTAAAGAAAAAATAATAATCGACAAACACACCATAATTATTAATAATTAAGAGTAAAATATTGCAGTTTTAAACATAAAAAGGTTATAAAATTTAAAACAAAGAGAAACAAATTATCATCCTTCTCTGCATGGGTGAATTGTGCATTCTCCGTTGATACAGGCAGCATCTTCAACGCTCCACGTAACATGGATTAAAAACAAAAACAAAATGTTAACTATTAAGATTAATGGTTAAAAGTCAAAGAGTAGAAGGAGCATGGGGTAAGCATTGACAATAATTTATTAGATGACAGATTTCATTAGTAACAGGCTAGTACACGTTATACCCTACTTCTCGGTGGTCAGCTTAATGACTTCCTAACTCCAGTTTTGTAAATCCATCTTTGTAAATATAATCCTGCCTATTCAACATAAGAACTTTAAGAGCCTAATTTTATTGTGAAATTTAGCATTTGAATTTTGATACTTAAGAATTGTTGACGAATCTTTACACGAATTTCGTAGATTATGGTAATTGACGACAACCAATAATGCTTCCTGCTGCGAATACTTTGCATGTCACCAAACCGAAATAAATCTTTTCAAGCTACAGCAAAACACGAGAGGGTACACCTTACTACCACTGAATCACCCCATGAGTATTTTTATCATGTCTAATATTTTTTTCTCAAATGTATTTATTTGCTTTTCTGTTAAGGAGGAAAGCAGACCACTGGTTAGTAAGGGTATAATGCTTACCCACCTCTTACGGACCAAACTTAGCATCTAGACCCTTATTTTCAAAATTTGTACATGCTCCTTCCAAAGTTTGATGTTTACACCGTTACTCTTAACATTTAACGTTTTGTTCTTATTTATTAATATCATTAGCACGTTAGGGTCTAAAAGACGTTTGTTATATAATGCAACACTCAAATACACAATGTGTCAATACTGCCTGACTTCAAAAAACTGAGTATTCTTAATAAAAAAATCAAAATGTGTCCTGACGAAAAAAAGTACTATGCTGTTTTGCTTCCAATCTATATTTCATTGGATTATTCTGTCCTCGTGATATTTTGCAAAATAAATTTACCTTCCTGATTTTCAAACTGCTGTCGACCTGCAACATTTATATTGATTCTAAAGGTGTAGTTAGAAGAACTTTCTATTATCTTTAGTCTGGATTAATTTGGTTGCTAGCTGTTTGAAACTAAAAAAATTCAGGTTATATCTGTGATGTATGGTATCCTGCATTATCCATTGTACTATTTTGAAGGTTGTTTTTCCACGTAGACTTCATGAAGTTAAAGGCAGAGATGTTTTTCAGCAATGATGCCTAAAATTGTTGAAGATTATAACTGTCCTCGAAATGTCAACACACCTCTTTACACCTCTGCTTCTGCAAAAAAATTTGATTCATGCCGCTGCCGAAGAACATTTTATAGCGCTCACCTCTGATTAAATCATTATCACGAAATTTCTTTTTGTATTTCACGTTTAGATTTGCAGTTTGTGTCGTTATCATTTGTAGATAAATTAGTAATGCTTGTTTTCGTTTGGAAAGCTTTAACAGTGCTATGACATTGTTTAGGAACAAGTAATAATACAAATAGATTTCAACACTGAGTGTATTTATTCCCGAAATTTTTGTTAAACGGGTACTAATGAAAAGTATGGTGATAATGAATAATACAATAGAATGCAACGAACCATTCTTTTTTAAACTCCAACTTATTTGAAAACTGTGTTAATAAATTGGTTGTTAAATACATCATTAGATTTGAAAACCGTGTTAGTGTGTTGGTTATTAGTACATTTAGATACAGTCATGGTACATGGCTCTGTATGTTTGAATTGAGCTTGGTTGGACATCTGGCCTTACAATTAGAAGTCACAAAGTTTATCGTTGCGGGATTAAATAATTGTTTAAGGAATAGTGCGTGTTTTAAAAGTAAGTTTTTTTTATATTGTAATAAAACAAAACTGTGTTTGTTGGGTAAATTGAAAATTCTACCAACGATGAATGTCTTTGACTATAACTTTCATCTCTGCAGGGAAGCACTGTAGGTTTTTCAAAGCCACTGATATACTGTAATACAATAGAAGGTTTAGTGGTGTAAGGCTTGCTTTTAATTTTATATGCTGTAAAGCTTAAAATCGAAGCAAACTTCAAACTCTGAAAACGAATAGGTATTGGAAAATTTATTAAAACCATTTTACAGTGTAATTAAGACCCTGCTTGTTGTTTGTGAAAATTCGCCATGTTCGAGAGACTTTATTTGTATGTTAGTGATACTGATTTAATGTATGTATGAGTGAACGATTCTTTAGTTGTACATGTACACATTTGAACAATTTTACATACACTTACTTCTTATTATTATTATGTTAGATGTTACTGGAGTTTCCTTGTAACATCCAAGTAAAAAAAATTTTTTTTTAAATAATTTATTGAGTAATTACCATAATTATGTTTCAGGAGGATTATTCGAGTATGAAGGTTTAAAAACAAATCTAGTTGCTCACATTCATGGAAAGTTTAGCAACCGTTTTATGATGGTACGTAAGAGTTTTCAATAAACAATGCTCTCGAGCACCTACCACAAATATTGTCTATCAGATCCTGCACATCACAAGTTTAAACTAGTGCAATATGGAAGATTGTATGGATTTCCATTCCTATACCATTCCCCGGCTGTCATCCTCACGACTTTTGCGTGGTTTGTAAAACAAAATGTTAATCCTAAATGGTGTGTAAAATAAATAATTTCCTGTTTTAACAGTAAAGCTCGTACTAAGATCTTCAAATTACACCATGGAACGAAATCAGATGTACATACTTCCTCAGTGTAATATTGCTGAATTGCCCTTTGTCGTTTTGGAGTTCATCACAGCATTACAATATCACGTTGTGCAATGTGCACCTCTTTATTATAGTTACTCAATGTGGGAATTGCTGCCATTAAATGCGGGTGGTGCCAATAAAATGGCATACCCACGGGGGAAAAAACCTATATTTAGGTATATACTGTTGGGGAACCTGCAGCCGATCCGCATTGAGGGATGATTCCTACGGGAATGTCGTCCCTGAGCTAGTTCGACCGCAGCATTGCTTCACGCAATGGGCAATAAAGGAAAAAATGTTCAGAGATTTATAAATTCTGTGGATTGGTGCGCTTCCTACACTAACTAGTCAGTCTGGGCCAGGAAAAGAAAGAACTGGAGACATTTTGTGAGTTGGGGAGTGTAGAAAATTCCTCTGGTTTATTCCGTCACTTCATGTGACACTAATCGGTCGTAGACATTTGTACAGAATATAAGCTTGGCCAAACATGGCCATTTAGGCAACTGAAACGGCTTTTCAGGATTCACAGTAAATGACTAGAGCTGCTAGAGTAATGGTTTTGGGCGAATTAGCATTGGTGGCCATAGGGCGAACGTTCGACGTCTACGGGAATAAAAGTAAGTATGGATTGAATACACTTACAATATGGCAGTCGCGCTCTCTCCCCTAGAATGTCCGGACAGTCGGGCTGAGGTGAATTATAGGGACGGGAGGCCTACGGACTTCTCTACATCAAAGAAGGATTTCACGGCAAGACATCACCATGCTGACGGCCCTGGCGATGCTAGTTTTCCCATCACAACAAGTCAACAGGGGAGACGAACTTAGACATGAGTTGGCTTGCTCAACGAAACAGACAGAAGGAATAATACAAAAAACAACATTAGGCAGATCGATAGGGACAAGATACAGAAAAAGTGACGATACTACAACAATGGTGAGTCAGCACGTTTTAGTGCGTCAACAAAGGGTGAATGGAGGAAAGCCTATCGAACCTAAAAGAAGTTCGGAAGTTGGAGAGCTCTTGTGCAAAGGACAACAGTCTCCGGCAAAAGGGTAAAAGGAAACTGGCTGACATCTCCCCCTCGAGGGCTGACAGGGTTTTTCCCATCGTAAAGCAAGATTTCTCGCAAGGCATACTTTAACAAAAGCGAAAATACATTTCAAAATTCATGAAACACAGCTCATGCACATCAACGGGACAGACTTAGGTGTGTTGGTAAAAAGCAAATTTAAAAAAAATTTAAAAAAATGGAAAAAAAATCAACAAAAAAATTATACCGTTTTGACAACAATCAACACATTTGGCTGTATCTCCACCCTCGTGGGCGTGAGAAGGGGCAAACTCCACATAGGTAGTAGATTGGTGGTGCCGATAACACACCTCATACAGAAGGACACATGAGGAATAGGAAGGCAACAACATAGCTACGAACAAGAGCTGAGATTGAACAAACAAAATAACCATAGACTCTAACAAGAGCTCAATATTTAACAGCAAAAGCAAACGCAGAGGAAAACACATGGTAAGTTAACAGCGCCAGTCAGAACGCTTAATATTAGGGGAAAAAACTAGTTAAGGTAATAAGTTAGTTAAGTTAGGTAATTTAGCAAAAAAAAACTTTCCTAAGTTCAAAACTGAAACTTGTCTTCAATGTCGTCGTCAGAGACAACAATAACACGTGGACGTGACACGACCGTAGGAGACAGAACGGCAATTGTGGTAACTGCACCGCCCTCTTATGTTAAATTGCTGAAAATTATTCTGAAGCTGTGAATATTGCACTTACGGATTAGTCTTGCTGCTGTTCCCCATAGGTCTGATCAAGAATTGAGAATTTGTTACTGAGACCCCTACTTAAACGTCTTGGATTCATTCCTATTAGTTCCGTCTAAGTTTATAGAGGGAACCATGTGTTTTATCTGTGAATTTCTACTCAGTTTTCAGCCTAAAATTAGCCTAAACTAAACGAAACTAGATTGTCTTTAATTATTATTTAGGTTAGCTTTGTTGTAATTTTGATTACTATAGATTTGGGCTGAAAAATGAGCATAGCCATTGAGAGACGCGTTGAGGTCTAGGCCCCACCGGCGACACCATTGGCGGCACTGGTGGTGGAGGCGTAGGAGGTCGTAGCAGGGCCGCAGCGGCTGAGGAGTGCTTTCGTTGTCTGAGTCAGAAGTGTCCTCGAAGCAAGGGGATGGTCCGTCCATTGTTCATGGTATCAAGGTCCGCAGTAGTGGTCCTTATAATATAATCCTCAGCATGAACTTCCAAGTTAAACGTCAAACTTGAACTCCTATAGTCTCGCTCAGAATTGACATAGACCAACGAAATTCGTTTTTGGGGGCGTGTAGCAACTATTTCACTGCATTACAAATTTTAATGACAACAATCGAATCGTTCGGCGTCCACAGTATGGCCAATTCTTGTTGTTGTTCTTGTTCTTGTTGTTGGGACTCTTTGCCCTCACCTGGAGACCGAACCACTGAACCGATTTTCAAGTTCTATAGTTTAAAACGTAGGTATGGACATAGCCTAGTGCCTTTCGCAGGCTATTTAATGTGACTACAATACTCTTGATACGGAAAGCCAAATGGGCTAAAACTTTTGCTCTCACCTAGAAATCGAACCAATGAACCGATTTTCAATTTGTATAGCTTAAACGTAGGTATTAACACCAAACAGGGCCTTTTGAAACCGATTTTGATGTGACTGCAATATTCTAGTCGGCAGAGCAATTATTATTTCAGAGCACTGGGCGGAAATCGTTAATGTACTCTTAGCCCTAATTTGGAGATCGAACCACTGAACCGATTTTAGAGTTCTATAGCTTAAAACGTAGGTATGGACAAGACCGAGAGCCTTTTGCAGGCTATTTTAAGGTAACTGCAATATTCTTTACACGGAAAGCCAAATGGGCTAGAACGTTGGCTCTAACCTAGAGAGCGAACCAATGAACTGATTTTCAGTTTGTATAGCTTAAAATGTAGGTATTAACACCAACCAGGGCCTTTTGAACATGATTTTGATGTAACTGCAGTATTCTCGTCGGCAAAGCAATTATTATTGTAGAGCACTGGGCAGTTATCATTAAGTGGAGTAACACATTTTTGCAAATCGAGCTAGAAACATGAAAATTGGTACACAAGTCTTGGACCCCATGAAATACCCCCCAAGTGTCTTCAGCACCTCCCCCCCCCCTCCCAACACCCTCCGCCCCGTGCCCCCTCTCAGGGGTTTTGGCAACAAATTCTTACAGATCAAGCTAAAATCATGAAATTTGGCGCACAAGTCATTCTTAGCAGCATAAAAAGAATCAGCCGTGAAACCAACATCAATTACCCACAAAGGGACCCTAGCACCCCCCTGTGCCCCCTCACTGAGGTTTAACCAACAGATTCTTGCGGATCGAGCCAAAAGCACGAAACTCGGCACTCAAGTCATTCTTAGCATTACAAATCAAACCAAGCATGGAACCCCCACGAAATATTCCAAGGGGCCCCATAGCACTCCCCTGTGCCCCCTCTCTGGTGCTTGACCAGCAAATTATTGCAGATCGGGCTAAACTCTTGAAATGCGATACACAAGTCATTCACAGTTGTACAAATTGAACTATCTATGGAACCCCTCGAGATAATCTACAAGGCCCCCCAACGTTCCCCCCCCCCCCCCCAACCCGTCCTCCCTCCTTGAGGCCTGACTAACACATTCTTCCAGATAGTGCTAAAAGAATGAAATCTGGTACGTAAGTAATTGTTAGCAGTAGAAATCAAACTAGCTATGGAACTTCCTCGATATCCTCTAAGGCCCCTCAGCTCTTCCCCATATTCCCACTCCATGAGGTTGATTTCCGAAAAATTCATATTGATCGTACCGAAAGCATGTATTTTGGTATACAGATCATTCCTAGTACTAGAAATTGAACCAGCCATGGATCCCCATGAAATACCACCAAAGCCTCCCCCAGCATCCCCCCTACCTGGGCACCCAATGAAGCATCAATGACCAACAAATTCTTGATGAATGTACTAAACGCATCGATTGTGTAGCAGTGAAATCCAACTACACATGGAACCCCATGAGATCCAACCACGCTCCAGTGCTTCCCTGTGTCCTCTCCACGAGGTTGATGCTCAACAAATTCTAGTTCGATTTGTACTGCTAAGAATGACTTGTGTACCAATTCACGTTTTAGCACGATCAGCAAGAATTTGTTGGTCATTTGTTGGCCAAAACTGGAATTTGGAATTGAAAATTGGAATTGGAATTTGTTAGCCAAAATTCATAGTAACAAAATTCGTAGTACTACAGGAGAGTGTTGTAGGGGGACAGGTAGGGGCCTTAGGGGATATCATGAGATTCCATAGCTCGCTCGATTTATTAGCTAAGAATTTACTTGTGTACCAAATTTCAAACGCTAGATGTTCATAATTAGCCATAATTCTGGCCCGTAACAGATGTACTAATCTTGAAAATCGAACCCACGAACCGATGCTCAATTTTACAACTTAAAACATACGTATGATGAAGGCCTATGGCTTTTTGAACGCTATTTTACTGTGACTACAATTATTGTTTTTGTTCTTTTTTGGAAAATTTTGCTCTCACGTAGAGATCGAACCAAAGAACCGATTTTCAAATTTTAAAGTTCTTAAAATTGAGTATTAAATATGCTTTCTTATAACAGTTAATTTAAGGTGTTTACTGTATTCTTTTG
>JAHWFP010199553.1:0-18840 GCA_023313725.1 Lithobius niger
GATATGACATTTCTTTAGCTTTCCACTCTCTGGTAAAGCTAGCCATAACGCAGTCCGACCAGTTAAGCTATGATCAAGCAGTGCAGCTATATCGGGTGTCCCAAAAGTCAGGGGTCACCCAGGTGTTCATGCTGATATACCGGGGATTTTTTATCCATGTTCATGGAGATGGTCAGCATAAATAAAAATCCCTTATATATCACCCGGGACTTTTGGGACACCTGGTACACAAGGCTTTATATAACTTAATACGTATGAAATTAGAAAATGAAAAAAGGTTGATGTTGTTCGTTCTTCTTGGAAACCATCTGTCAAGGCATCCTATGTCAAAACATCTTTGTTTATGATGGTAATTATAATGGTATTATCCATTTGCAGTATTTAATCACAAAGGATTAAAAAAAAAACAGGAATTTAAGAAGTTAATCAATGCTTCTACCAAAAATATGGTTCCTCTCAGACTTGTGTTTTCGCACGCTAGACGATCTTGAGAGGCTTCAAAGCTGAGCTCATGGCCCCAAAACTGTTGTGCTTCCCTGGCGCAACAGACGTTGTCGTGCGTTTTTTTGTCATTCTTGTGCTTGTTAATAGTACTGCTGTATCAAAGAGTTCAGAACAGACAACTAGTGATAATAATGTAAAAGCACAAAGAAGAGGTAGTGGATGTAAAGCTTCCGGATAAGGAAAGCCAAATCCTTAAATAAGTGAAAACACAAAGTGTTTAACAATGCCATAGCCGAACACCATGAACGAAGTATTCCTTAATTAGTAAACAAAAACGAACTCCGAAGTCAAAATGGCAAAAGAACACAAATAAACTTTCCTGCAATGTTTCAGATACTGCAGTGTTGCTGTACTGTTTAGTTCACGTGAAACCTTACGTAAAAATGGTACAGCAGTATTCAAATGTTTTTACCATTTTTACTTTTGCTCACGATAGATCAGCTAATGATTGGTGCATTCTACTTGGCTAAACGACATCGCTGAAAAATGTTTAGAAACTAATCGTCTTCGTGTGCTTCGCACAGTGCTAGAAGTAAGTGATGGTTCGTGTTAAGTCCTTGAAAACTTGGAAATGTCCTGGAAAGTTGTAATGAAATTCCTTGTCTGGAAAAGTGCTTAAAATCTTGAAAAATGATGTATTAACACTGGCGATAGCCAGTGTTAGTAAGGGTCAGCCGAGGGTCTCTGTGTTAAACTCTTAACTTTGAGAGCTTATAACGCCGTCAAAAGTCAACATTTTAAAACCAAATTTGGAATCCAGCCTCGACTAGTCAAGGCCTCTCTACAGTCCAAAAATTGTGAAATTCGGTCCAGCCAAACCCGAGATACAGAGAGGGGCCAAATAGACAACTTCTTGTTCTGCTTCTTCTTGATGATGATGTTGTTGTTCTGGGGATACTTTCGTCTGTCCTCTCTACAGGTCAAACCATTTGTCCTATGAATCTGGTTCTTAGCTCATTTTACAGGTATTGCTCTGTAGATGTGCCCTTTCCATAAGGCATTTTCTAATTAGTCAAGTGGTTCAGGGGTTATGGAGCTCTAAACGACCAGATTGATTGTTTTACATTGTTTTAAACATTGTTATTATGCAATAATGCCAATTTGCAAACGCCAGCTGCAAGACTGAAGATTAAAGGATTTGTTTCAATTATTAACAGTGTTAGTAAGAGTCAGCCTAGGGTTTCTGTGTTAAACTTTCAATTTGGACCGTCAACTGCACTGTTTTACAGTTTAGCTGCAATTCTAAAAGTAACACGAATTAATAAACAAAAACGGAACGTTAAATGTTTAGAGTAAGGGTCTAAAAGTCAAAACCTAGAAGGAACACGGACAAGCTTTGACAGTAAGGGTCTAGGTATAAAATTTTGTAAGAGGCTGGTAAGCATTAGACCCTTACTACCCGGTGGTCAGAAATAAATACATTTTGACGAAAAACTGGAAATCTTCCTACAAAGACCCATGTGATGATCCAGTGGTTGGTATACGTTTGCTGCTTTGTTTTATGTTGAAAACTATTTGTCCATTTAGTAACATGGTAGGGTATTCTCAGCAGAGAGCATTACTGGTTATCCTCCACCGTAAATCTACGAAATATAATAAAAAATTCTAAAGCATCAAAAGACAAAATGCCAAACTTCACAAGAAAATTGTGTTCTTAAAGTTCTATAACAATATTCTAAGAACAAAGAAACCTGATACAACCGTTCATACACATTCTGTCCGAATAGAGTAGACCTAAGCTAACAACCGGGTAGTAAGGGTCTAATGCTTACCAGCCTCTTACAAAATTTTATACCTAGACCCTTACTGTCAAAGCTTGTCCGTGTTCCTTCTAGGTTTTGACTTTTAGACCCTTACTCTAAACATTTAACGTTCCGTTTTTGTTTATTAATCATCATTAGGGTGATGAAGGGAAAGTAGACGATGTGACTGAAGAACACTGAAAGATTTTGCCAAGAAAGTAGCATGGCAAACTTTGGAGTGTGTAACCTTACATTCCTTTGTTTGGGCTTGAAAAGTTTTGAAATTTTGGCTCTGGCTTTAATTGTATTTACGTGTATGATCGTTCGATACAGCAGAAAGGTTTCACATGGTCTAAACAGTACAGCAACACTGCAGTATTTGAAATCTGAAACCTTACAGGAAAGTTTATTTGTGTTTCTTTGCTGTATTGACTTCAGATCAGTTAAACCTTACCTTAAGCATCAAACGAGTTCGTTTTTGATTACTAATTCGTGTAACTTTGGCATACCATGCAGTTTAGATTAGCTTGTTATAATGTTTTGTTTATGTATCAATTACGGTTTGCACAAACCAATGGAAGCAAACCCTTTAATCAGTCTACGTCTTGCTGCTGGCATTTGCTGATTGGCATTGTTAAATAATAACAATGTTTAAAACAATGTAAAACAATCAATTTGGTCGTTTAAAGCTCCCTAACCCTGGCATACGAGTATTCTATCTAAAGAGTATATGGGGCGGGCGTATGGTCTAGGACCACAGTCACAAATAAAATCAGTTTTTTTCTCTCTCTCTCTCTCTCTCCCTAACCCTGAACCACTTGACCATTTAGAAAAGGCCTATGGAAAGGGCACATCTACAGAAAAATACTTGTAAAATGAGCTAAGAACCAGCTTTCTACGACAAATAGTTTGATGTGTACATAGCGTTGCAGAAAAAAATGTCTTGCCAATAATAAGAAGCCAAAAATGAAAATCACGATTCCAGCTTAAATCATGATTCCAGCTTTATCATGCGTGTCCAATCGGAATTGATAAAAGTTCGGACACATGTTCACCAACTACAATAAAACTTGTATACTAAATTTGAGTGGAAAAAAATTGAAAGACAGCAGAGAAATTAAACATCGAAATTTCGGTTTTAAAATGGGAGGTTGAGGTTAAGTCTTAGTATCGTACCTTACATACTTTTTTCTTGTTTGTGATTTTCAAGATTTTTTTTCATCCTGCTATATAATGTGTTTCATTAGGGATCAGATATAGTCCTGTCGAGCTATTTACACACATGAGCTGGGAAGGAGGGTGGTACTAATCCATCTCCTCCCTCCCTCCCTCCTCCAGTACAAGAGGATTATTTTTTTTCTTCCTTTGTGTTTCTTCCCTATGCTTAATCGTTTAGAGAACGATACCACCCGTCCATGTATAGTTAACAAAACAGCACTATACTCATTCCTCATTAAAAAGCATTCATCGTCTTGACTGTTTTTTGTACTACTGTGAAGAGGAATTTTTTTTTAAGCATCCACCGTCTTGACTGTTCAGCAAGACAGCGTCCATTAAAAAGCGTCCACCGTCTTGACTGTTTAGCAAGACAGCACTATACTCATTCCTCATTAAAAAGCATCCACCGTTTTTGACTGTTTTTTTTTACTAATGTGAAGAGGATTTTTTTTTATTAACTGCAGACAGTGTTACGAAGTTGGATGCAGAAAATAGTTCCCATTAACAAAAACGTTTTGTAAAAGCATGAAATAGGTAAATTATTTCGTAAATAAATAAATAAATAAATTTATTACGTAATTAATATACGTATATAAATTCCAGATACTTACATAAGTGTTGCTAATGCCTGTACATTATCTGTTGTGACGTACGCAAGCGAGCCATTTTCAGAGACGCAATATTCCTGGGCGTGAGAGTCAGACGTTGAAGTTAGATGCAGTGAAAAGCAGTAGGAATTAATAAGTACGCAATAATCATCTGAAAGTGAAAGGCTTGTTATTTCATAACTAAGTAATAAAACCGCAGGCGATTTGAAAGCGATCAAGTCAACCCGTAGCGTGCACTGACCACCGAGAGGGCAGAGGCAACTTTTGTAAAACTTGTTTGACAGACAACTTTTGTTGTGTGACTGACAACTTATGTAAAAGTTGTCAGTCATTTTTTTACCCTTTTAAAGCTTGTCTCTCTCTATTTTATCTTTTTATGCCCCTTTCCTGACCGTCTTTTTGCCCTTTCTCCGGCTGCAGCACCAGTACTATTGGTTCAGAAAATCAAAATAGGGCATATTTATTTTACAAAAAGGGCAAAAAGGACGTTTGCCCGAAAAGGCAGGGGTCCCCCCCCCCCGCCTCCTGTGCATTCCACTTCAAAAACGTGACGCAATAGCCATCTATAGGATGGGGTTTAGGTTGCATGCAAACATTCCCCCTGCGCATATTTTAAAATCTAAGACATAGTTCACGTCCAAACCTCCCTCTCCCCGCTCCCTCCCTCAACGTGAAGCGCGCATTACGCGTCACTACGTATTTCCCAACTTCTCGCATGCCATCCTGGGAGCGTCAAGCAGCCAGCAAGCAAGCCAGTCGCTTGGCCTATTCTTAAGGTGAATTAATAAATACAACTCTGCAACAACGTAAAACGTTGACAAGACTTCAAAAGTTGCAATAAATCTTCCCAATTTGCAGCTACGACCATAACATTCATAGAACAGCCCTCCTCCTTCCCGGTTTTGCAAAGAGGGGCAACTTAAGTCCTCGCACATACGACGTTAAGCGGTTTAAATGGTATAAACCCCCGCGACCGCGACGAAAATATCCGGCATGGAAAAAACTGAGCTGGAGGTGTCCATCTGTGCACGAGATACATGTATTTATCCAGGTAAATATGCTGTGGCACTGAAGAGCTGGTGGAAAGTCCCGGGACAACCGAAGCTACCACCCAGGAAATCAGATGCAGAGATTTTTGCTTTTAAACTTTAGAAGCCAACATGGTGCCTGGAACCAATGTTAGCTCACCAGGTCTACCAACAGTAATGCTTTAACGAAACTAAATGCTTAACAGTTTACACTCGTCACCATTTGCCAGTGTATTTAATCCACACTAAGTTGCGTTAACGACAGGAAGGACAAAACTAGGCTAGCTAGTATTTTAATCTTCTATACAGCCGAAACAACTGGGAAGACATATAGTAACGACTTAATCCATCTGTCCGTCGCTTTTTACTGTGGTAGTCAAGTGGACTTTAAAAACCACGGCAAATTAAATATTGTTGCTTCCTTATAGCTAATAGTCTTTCTCGACGTAACTAAATAAAATACCATTTGATAGTAGCATTTGACCACCACAGGAAAACACGCAACTGTAAAAAACAAAATGATTTTGTTAACGGCACACATTAGCTTCATTAAAAAAAAAACTCTCGACATCGTGTTGCGTGAATGAATAGGCCTACCACCGAAACCAATTCTCCGTTAGCTGACACTTACGAAATTAAAACTTTATATAAAAAAAAATAGGTTAAAAGTGGCAACGTGAATTCTCGGCACCGTGTTGCATAAATGAATAGGCCTACTCTCGAACTCAATTCTCCGTTGGTTGCTACTTATGAAATTAAAACGGCACGTAAAAATTATACCTAAAACCTGACAATTACTCCTAAAATCTAGAACCAGACATAAAAGCTAACACATTTTTAACCGACAATTGTTATGGTTACTACTTTTAGATTATGTAGGTGAAAAGGAGGCGGAAGTGGCTGAAGTGTACAGAAGACCGGTTGTGACCAGGTAGTCATTGCAACCGCTTGTTTAGTCTTCTGTACAGCGTAAACTACGGCAACAACTTTATCCGTCTGTCCATCACCTTTTTCAACTCCAGAACAGTAACGAATACAGACAAACCATTAGATTCAGCGTCCAAAAATTAGTTAAAAGTGATAAAAAAAAAAACGGGATTATGAAACGGAAGTGGCCACAAAATTGGCCGGTAATGGCTGACGATAACTTGCCCATCTACGGAAGAGGGGGTTATCAAGTCTTACAGCCGCAACGTGACGCCACAGAAAGGTTACTAGCGCAAATAGCACTCACCGCTTGATCAAGGACCGCACAAGCACAGACAACATAGTGCTGGTGACCGTAGCTTAAAGTGTCACTATCCGACCTATTGAAAGTCTGCAGAATCTGGCAACATCTAGCGCATATATTTAGTACTATCTAGCACTTGCTTGCTTGAAGGAATGCACAACGCCATTTCTTTTAACGAAACAAACAAGCCACGAGCCCCCCTTAATTATAGAGTGAAATTTGGTACGTCCTCGTGGCCTGGGTGTGAGCTGTAAAGATTTCCGATATCACTACTGCTAGGTGGCGCCATGGTATTTTTGTCTTGATTTTTAATCAGTGATAGTGCCACTTTAAACCGGCTCACAGTGGAGTTCAAAGATGCCGGCCAAGAAACATTACGCTGTCACAAACTACCAAAACAATTCGCGGTATTTTTACAAACCGGATATGGCAAATGTTAGCTAACACAATTTACCTTCACGAAATTCGCTCTCCCTCCCTTGTTTGCCCTCCAATTTTAAGCTGCGTGATCGCAACGTAAGGTGGCTGATTGGGGGTCGGGTCGAAATCCCGACAGTCGAATTCCCGACAATCAAAATCCCGACAGGTCAAAATCCCGAGAGTCAAAATCGGCCTGTCGGGATTTTGACCTGTTGGGATTTCGAACCAAACCCGCTCATTGTAACACAACCCAACTTTTTTCTATACACACAAAACTTTTATGAAACCGGTACAAGATGGCCACTGGCATAGACGCAGTTTACCATATGTCGTCCAAGGTTGTAGTGTGTCGTATCCGGTGTGGGAATGCCGAAGTTCCGATTTCATTAAAGTTTTGTGTGTGCGGAAAACAAGTTGTTGCGTCCCAACGAGCCACCATAGTAACAACACGCGTTTCTTACCGTTTGCCCTCTAAACTCGTGCCCTCTTGCGTATAACGCTTGCCGAGTGTTGCATTACATAGGAGTATTCTCCCGTACCGAAGTGAGGTGATTGCTTTAGTTCTAAGATGGAATGGTACCAGATAGAGATGAACGGATTTCACCATTAAATCATCATTGTTTTACCTAGTGTCCAAACAATAGGTAAAACGAATTTGGAAAAAAACGGAATCATGAAGTGGGAGTGGCCTACAAGTGGCCGAGTGAGCCCATCATCTGTATAGAACGGTATACAAGATAGAGGCAAACGGTTTTCACCATTAGATTCAGCGTTTAAAAGTTAGTAAAAACGAATTGACAAAACACCGGAAGCGAAAGTGGCCCACAAGTGACAGGAAGTGGCCGCCAAGTGAGCCCATAATTTTTGTGGTACGGTACCAGATAGAGACAAACGGTTTTCACCATTAGCTTCAGTTGTCCAAAAATTAGCTAAGATACATAAAAAAAAACCGGATGTGCCCCGAAGTGGCGGAAGTGTAGATATGACCGGTTGCGACTAGGTAGTCGATGCTCCCGCTCGTTTAAGCTGCTTTCATATTGGGATTCATACAGCGACGACGCTAGAATCACGTTACTGGGAAGGCGGCAGTGGGGCAGCAATTTCAGCCAGGGGCGAACCGAAAAATTCTACTTTTTCGGTTCCCCCCCCCCCCAAAAAAAAAAAGAATAGAAGTAAAAATAACAATTTTGCAATTCCTTCTTACACGCAACGTTCATAACAGTTTTCTACGCCATTTTTTGGGAATAGTTTTAAATTCAGCTAAAAAAAAAAGATGATTTTACAACTCTCATAGTAACAACTGGGCTCCACTGATGTGACCTCAAGTCCTTCATGTCGCTGTGAAAGAAACTAACATAGTTTTGTTAAGTGATAACCAGACTTTTCTTCGTTTATACGTTTGATTTGATCTGATGGTGAGGGTGGGGGGGGGGGGGGCGGCGCAATATTTCGCCCCCTTAGCGTCACCCCTGGATTCATAACAGTACACTGACGTTTGACATGAGAATGGAAAGTGTGACATGCCCACACCTCTAAAATAACTAACACTTGCAAGGTGAAGACTCTCCCCAGGGGCCAGGTATACTTTTAAAAAAGTGTATTGAACCCAACATTAGCACTGACACTGATAACTTCGAAACCTTGAAAAAAGACTTACGTGAGGGGTAGGCTTGTTCCAAAAGGAGTTTTTAGAAATTTCCAGTGCTGAAAGTGCCTTTTTTAGCCTTAGAATTTAGTTTGAGGACTTATTCCAAAAATGACATGACAACCCCCCCATCCCTTGATTTAAGAATTTTTGATCCCTCCCCATTCCTGCGATAACTAATGACCGGTCACTAAATTTGTAGTATAGGCTTTGGTACCGTTCGAATTATTTGTGCTACACTTCACAACAATGCGGCCGAGTGAATGTTATTTTTAATGGAAAAGTAAAAATAAATGTGTCGTATAGGTGATTTCAAGTGCAATACACAAATAAAGCAAAATAGGCCCATCTTTGGGTGCCAACACTCAGTAGAATGGAACCAAACAAGCAGTATTTTCTACTTTTTAGCTTGTAGAAACCAGTCCGTTTTTCAGTTTGTTAAATAAATTCTTTAAAAATGTATAAATTGGGGACGAATTGTTGAAGAAACGAAATGTCGAGTAATATGTCAAAAATGAGTCTGAATAGATTCTATGGAGCCTGGTGGACGGGAACAACTGGTGGGGTTTTCCATTTGCCCCTCAAAATAGCTTTTTTTTAGGCAGTACAACCACCATCGCCATTATTTCAGTATTACGAGCTAAAATCAGTATTAATTTTAACGTATCAGGAGAATTCAGGGTATACCGAAACCAAAACTTTAAAGTAAAACTTAAGTTCAAAGTGAAACCGAAAGTAAAACCACTTTTTTTTTCGGCACTATAATAGTGTGAAAACTTGATTGCTTTAACAAACTTGTGTACAATAGAAATTGACTACTTTCTTTCATCCCTCCCTACTGCTTTCCAAAGCCAACTCCATATTACAATTTTTTATTGCCAATCTCATATTTTCTCAAGTTATGTTTATCTGTAAATTTATTTGGAGGAATAGAACGACTAACTATATACTCCCCCAATTTTTTAACAATTGCCTTACCTGTGTATTCAACAATCCCTCCGCAACTCAGATGCAAAGCCGTTAGCAACAAAAATAAGCCTAATAGCCTGTCACCCATCTTTGGTGGCTTTCAAAATGTTGGACGATTTCTTTGGCTGTAACACGGATTGTGAAGTCATATAGAAGAGTGGCGCAGGCGGATTGCAATCGCTTATCAACTAAGGACGGTCATAGTTTTGAGGGACTGCTTAAACGGCGGATTGATCCACACCTCACTGCATGCTAATTCTGGATAACGTACGTCAACTGCCCTGGACTTTCAGCACTATTTCTTCTCGGACGCACAAGGTCAAAAAGCGGGTCTTCCCCTTTTTAATTTGGTTCAAGGGTCGGTTTAGGCTCATGATTCTTGAAAGTGTTAACGTCGTCGTCTTTTCGTTTTTGGCCGACTGCCATATATTCATCATGTTACTTTAACTTTAGATTCTGGTGATGTTTGGTGATTAACTTGATGATGCTATGAGTGGTACGAGAATACGCTGAAAATAATAAGATCTATTAACATTGTTATATTAGAATTCGTTTGCTCACGGGAATTTTTAGAAAATGGACTTTTAAATAATTATATTTATTTAAAGGGGCCTGACCCGAAGCTACATACCCCACTTTTATGAAAAACCAGCTGCATCCCTCGGCATAACTTATGCTGGTTTCCACATGCGTGAGCAAAATACTTTATTGGGCAGCAAGAAATGAAAACGATTGACGACTGCCCCCCCTCCCCCCCTACCTTTCTCCCTTAATATCTCCCTGTCAAACCCCCCTGCACCCCCCACAATCCCCCCTTGTGCGGTCTGAATACCCTATCCCGATTTCCTCCCCTGCATCCTCTCCAGAACCCTCCCCCCCATTGTGTGGTCTAAAAACCCCTATCCCTGCTCCCCCTCCTTTGAAATCCCTGGTGTTTAATCTTAGGGAAGTAATAGCATGTTCAATGGATGGTGCCACACTTATTCTCTATGTGGCTGAATTACCTGTGTCTCTATTTTAATACCAAGCTCGATAAGCCCGTAACAAGGATTGTGCATGCAGTGATTGTTACTCAGCCAATTTATCTCTCAACAGAATCTAGCAATTTTCAGTTTAATATTTTCCTGAAGGGCATTTACTGTGAAACAGCTTTTTTTTTAATGGCCATGTACGTACAAATTGCTACGATCATGTAGATTTAGATACCTACCACTGCAGTAACTGTAATAAAAGTACCGTCTTTATTTATTTATTTTCTTTTTAGTAAAGAAATCATCATGGTTGGCAGTATATTCAAGTCCAGTGATAAGTAATGGTTATAGCATTGATTTTGCGTCAATGGGCCAGTGTATGCGATTTAAGACACACTTTTGGTAGAGTGACGTTCGAGGTGGTGTGGAACCCTGCCTTTTTCTTTGCTACGTACCTTGCCTGATTGTTAATACGTATCCTCCATTACCTTCACATTGCCTACCACTCGTCATTTTTCATTGCTACCGTGCAAAAAATGAACATGCTTGCCCTATAGCTTTAAGTTTTCCTTTGTTTCGATTGGTTGTCACAACGACTATCTATCCCGTTGGCATCCTCCTCGCCTAAACCTGTCAATAAGCGAGATAGATAGATAGATATGCTCGCTTATCTTTCAGACAAACTCGAATCCTTTGAATTTGTATGTTTATGTTAAAATTTTCCAGACCATGTTTTTAAATTGTTGTTTGCAGCCTCAGTTGTTTTGGGGATCATTCACACGTTTTTGTAGCATGCTTAGAGCAAAGTTTAACCTAGGTCAGGGCTGTCACGCTCGCGGGGTGGGGGTGAGAATGATGATTAATTCGTCACTGCTCATGTTTAAGGATGGAAAAATGTCTGTACAGAGATGGGTTTTCAGGTGAAGTATTTAATTTAAAATGTTGCTTAAGAAAGTGTTGGTTCACAACGTGCCTGGTGGAGGTCGGGGGGGGGGGGGGAATGGAGAAAACTGACTAATTTTTCACTGTTCATATACAAAGCTGGATAAATGTCTACAGAGCTAGGTTTTAAAGTGAAATGTTTGATGTTAACTCTTTCTGGAGAAAATGATGGGGTGGAGGGGAGATGAGAGGGGACGGGGAAAATAATTAATTCGTCACTGCTCATGTTTAACGCTGGAAAATGTTGGGAGGGGTGACGGTAACTAAAGTTTAAAGTAAAATCTCGCATAAAATAACGTATAAAGTAAGATTGTTGGAAAAGATGTAAGGTGACAACTTCTCCACCGAAAGGGGGGAAGGGTAAGGTTTAAAGTCACTAATCTTGCTTTATCTTTAAGGTAAAACCCTGCTGGTAAAAATGTTGACTGACAATTTGTCTACTGTCGGTGGGAAGGGGTTTGGGGGCCGCAGTTGAAGTGATTTATTCATCACCGTCACCGGAAACATGTTGTTGACATGCCAGGTTTGGTTGGTTTGACACTGACAAGACTTCCGTTCAAGTAATTAATAAAACTCCTCACTAATAATTTATGCAGGAACCTGCAATTTTGTTAGTCTTTGTGTCACCGCACTAAGGAGTTTGGCTGCGTTTTAAACACCTTTGTATTCTATTGATGGCGCCACATCTGCGTGCTACAATTACTTTTCGCAAACGAAAAAAGAAGTAGTCTAGTATTGGCCGACCAGGGTCGAGACGACATGAATGGTGGGGCGAGGGGAGGGTGAACACCCCCATACATTTCTGAACCCCCTCCATGGCGCGCCCAACCCAACAGATCAAAATTAAATAATAGGCATCTGATAAAAAAGGTGCTCCTTTCCTATGAAAAGTTACTTTAAAAAAATTACTCAAGAAAAGTTTTTTCGGCCGGATTTAAAACATTCCCAACAAAATGGGAAAGAAAAAGTTGGGGGAGTAGAAATTTTGGGGCCTCCCTTCCCCGACTAAAACTGCTGCCCCAGTGCCACCTCCTCAGTTAAGTGATTCTAGCGATGACCCTGGAACAGAGCTATAATCCGTACGCGATTTGTAAACTGGGCGTGGCTAGTCGTTAATGTAATTCGTCCTGAAATTGCGCACTTTTTTACTTAACAAAGTTAACACGCATAATTATTAGGTTTGAATGAAGAATACTATCGCTCTTAGTTGATGGTTAAGGTCGAAATGATACCTTCCCTTGTAAAATTTACAGCAGGGGAAATTACGATAAAAATCTAAATGACGTATTAGGACGCGAGCAGGTGAGTTTTGAGATCACGGCCAACTGCGATAAGCATAACGACGTGGGTGTGACCAAAAGTATATGGTATGACCCTCCCCCCCCCCAGCAAAGAAAACTACCAAATTAGCTTTTTCCTCTCCCCCTCACTCTGCCAACAGTTATACTTTTTAATCTGATCTGGCATCCGGTAAGGTGGCGGTGATTTTTTTTTTGGGGGGGGGGGGGGGGGGGGGGCCGTTTGCCTTTGGGTTTAGACGGGTATCAACGGATTTAAGGGCAAATGTTTTTTTTTTTTACCCATTTATACTTTGTTTTATAAATCTAAGTATTCCGACTGAGGTCCATTTTTCGAAGAATTTTTCTTGGGTGCGATGGGGGATGGTGGTTGTTGCCCCCCCCCCCCCACTCCAAGAAAAAAATCGACCATGGTCGCATTGTATGCCTGAATGTTTAGACTTATTTAGTAGATTTGTATTACTGGAACCATTTTTCATTTAATAAGAGCGTAATTGGAGCACTGGTTTAGATGGCTTCTACGCGTTGTTTCCTCCGTTCTTCAACTGTCGTTTTACCTGTCCCAACCCACACATGAGCCGTGGGCTAATGATTTTTTTTAGCTAAGTAGTTATTGTATTTATTTAAATTTTTGTTAAAATTGGATTTAAGTCTTGTCATAGGAAGAAACATTTAAAGTGGTTTTGAACATAGGAAATTTTATTCATGTCAGATTAGTGTAAGTGGATGTATTGCATCTCTATCCTGAGATCAATAAAAATGGTACACAAACGAATCAGGGACTGAAACTAAGCAGAAACTGAAACTAAGGTACCGGTGATTATTCATTATTCGGTAGTGGTGGTGAGGGGAACCCAAAGGTAATTTAGAGGAGTTTTCAGGCTCGTTCGAGAAGAGGATGCAAAACGAAAACGCTGACCAAACTAGAATTAAAGTATACTATTGGACCTCAAAATTAAACTTTACAACACATTCTATAGATAACGCTTGTGTCCTACTCCTCGGCTTTTGACTTAATTTGGCTACAAGAAATCGCCTACAAGTACCAACAATAGGTACTAAAAAAACTTGCTTTAATCCCCTCACCCCACGGGTTGCAAATAATAACCATCCCTAACTCAAAACCGAAGCCGATTCTTTTCATATCCCAGTGCACAAAATTGTTTTAACAATTATAGCCCTCCGATGCAGTCAATTGTGTATGCAATATTTGTGTAACGTTATTTCGCTCCCTCCACTGGCATTGTGCCACATACCTTGTTGGTTTAGAGGATGATTCAGAGTAGATTGTTCTTATATTTACAATTTTGGAATGTATGGCCAATTTGCCGTTACAACAGAACGGGTTTGGAAAGACTGAACAACCAAGTGCATATAATTGCACCTCCAAAGCACGAAATTCTTGTTTAGCACGACCCATGTTTTACTGTGGCTGATGTTTGAAGTGCGCGATTGGGTATTTTGCAAACAGTAGAGCTGTCGACCCCGATGGTATTCCATCTATACTTGCTTTGCTTCTGGCACATATACTTGCCAAAACACTCTTATTTATTATAGTTTGGGCAAAGAACTCTTCCTGTTGAGTCGCTGACTGTTAACATCACCCCCATTTTTTAAAAAAGGTGATCTTTCCTTACCTGGAATATATCGGTCGATTTCTGGTATTTGTGTTTCATGTCATATCTTTCAAAAAGTTGTTGGCCAGCTTATCCTTGACAACCTACAATCCATTATTGACAGTCAAAATTCAATAAACAGTAAAGATGAAGGAAATCAATGCAGTATATACTTATAAAAATGTATATAGAGATTTAACTAATTGATTGCTAGCACACACAAGTCTTGTAGAACTTCCTGCTGGTACTTGTCAATGTACTTGAATAAAGCGTTTATTATTATTATTATTGAAGATATTGACGAAAAAAGATCTAAATTAAGAATGCATTCTCAAAGATTTGAAATGCCAAGATGGAAAAATAAGTATGGCCAAAGATACAAAAGGTGGTATGTTCCAAAGATTTTTAATGATTGACCTAAAACTGCATTAAATGACCAAAGCTTAAAAGAATTAAAGATGAATTTAAAGGAGATAATAATGGATACAGCAGCACGAGATAAATAACATAAAATAAATAATGTAAATAATGTCATACTATTGAAATGTATTGTTATATAAAAATAACGGTAATTATGACTTTTTTATTAATTTATATTGTAAACTAAGTAAGTTTTTCGATTATGTATATTCATTGGATTGTTTACTCTTACTTTACTATTATTATTAATTCGTTCTGTTTATATTATGTCAAATTTAAAATGTATTATTTAAGATTGTAAATTAATATATATATATCGTAGACTCGCACAAGTTTTTAATTAAACTTCGAGTCATTCTGCAATAAATTCATTATTATTATTATTGCATGTCAAATAAACAGACATGTACTATACCTAGATGGAATTATAGATATGGAAAGAGGGGGGGAAATGTATATACCAGACATATTCAATAAAATACCAAGGAACATGCTATGCTATCAGAATATGAATGAAATCAAACATCAATTTAAAAACTTTAACTCAAATACGATAATATAATAGAAATACGCATATGAGTATAAAGGATTAAGAAATGCCTTTAATGAAGGTGTAAATTAGTGACTAAAAATCCTTTAATTCCATAAATCCTTAATTTTTTATAATTGTTTAACTTTATAACATCAACTACTGTGGTACAAATGGGGGATGTACGTGATTAGGCTTAGTTAGCTTAAAAATGTAAAAATTTATAAATGTGTATGTATATGTGTAATTGAAAATAAACTTATTATTATTATTATAAAAGCCAGTAATTAAGAATGCAGGACAGTTTTAGTATACATCGTACGAACAAGGCATATTGTGTCAATATTCGTGTCCATCGACATAAAAAAAACTGCTTTTGTCTGGAAGATGTCAACAAATTTCGAAATGGCACCGCTAAATACGCAACACGTATCCCTATAAATTTAGTCACTATGCAACAAATTTTTCCACACACAAATAATAAAAAGATAATTCTTTATTTTTTTTATATGCAGAATGTGGCAAAAAGTATTGATACAAAATGCACAAAGTCAACTACATAGTTAATATGCCAAACTGAGTAAGAGGGCAGTTCCTCTTTTGATCCAGTGATCTGGTGGAAAAGCTCCAGTCTTCAAATCAATACAGAGGACAAATGACGCCCGATCTATTGCCCCCGACCGATTTGGAAAGTAATAACTGGGACAAGGGTACAGACCTGAAAGGAAAGAAAGAAAGGACTACTATACAAAGATGTTTTCCATTTCATGTAAAAATACATGGTCCACAATTGTTTTATCTGGGTAATTTCATGATCCTTAATTGTTGTTGTAATGAAATGTATGAGTCTCCGTACTAACTAGGCCGTCATCAATTTTATTGTTCACATAATGCAGCAATCGATACATTCAGAAACAGACATAAATTCAACATAAAACATAAATCTTATACATACAATAATTATGCAATATTTTCGAAATGCGAAAGTTAATAATTTCTACGTGTGGATAGTGCTGATAATATAATTATTGCTTAAACCATTCAGTTACACAACGTTAATAAACGTTGATATACTTTGTTCCACATTATGTTTTCAGAAAACTGAATGTATGACGCCACGTTTTCTTCCACTACGAGTGCAAAAAATCCGTAAACATCCCAGTCGTAAACTCTAACAGTAACTTTGTTGAGTCTACAAGTGCGATATCCACATGTTTTTGCACTCTAGTTCAATGAAACGAGTACTCATCCAGTCAGTTTTCTGAAAACATAATGTGGAACAAACTATAGTCAAGTTCTCTACTTGTGTGCAAAGTTTGGTCTTTATTGTATTTGTGGTTTTTTTTCGTGATTAGATAACTTTGGTTGTATTGGAGTCTCTTCATGGGCAGAGCTCTGTCGCTTAGTTACAAAAAGATAAATTAACAGAGTTCAGAGATGTCAGGAAAGACAAAAGTTGGAGGGGTGTAAGCCAGAAATTTACCGACATAATTTTCCATCTAGCCAAAAATTTATGTAATTTTTCCGACTGATTTGCCAACTGGCCAAACTTTGATGGGGGTGTAACACCCCCCCCCTCCCCCATAAAAACGTCCCTGGCAGAGTTGTGACTTCTTACTAAACACAAACAGTACTGATTAGTGAGTAGCATAAATGCAGCAGTGGTATTAAAGAGGAGATTGCTCAAACGTGAATTGCTCTCGATAACAGTATATCTAAAGAAACCAGGCACAAACCAAGTTTAGTTTGTTTAATAAACTTTTTTTCCAGTCATTGAGAAGATATATTTTCCGACCAGCTACAGAACTCCCAAGTCAATATTTTCTTTTTTAATCACACGTGAATAATAGGTAGCTTTGCCTTTTTTAATTTGCTGACTCAATTAACGGAAATTTCCTTTAATTTCCTCTTCCTTACAATATTTAACCTATTGTTGCTTTTAGGTTAAATATTGTAAGGAAGAGGAAATTAATGCAAATTTCCGTTAATTGAGTCCGGGCTTTATAACTGGAAGAATTGACAATTAATTAGGCAATACCTGTAAAGGGGAAGTACCCAGTGGTACCCAATAATTATTTCAGGCAAAGACCATAAAAGGATATTGTCTGTAAAAAATTTTTTCATGATGACAGAAAAGATTTCTACCCGGTAAACCGTGCTCTTTCTTTGGAACAAATTGATCCATTTCGTTAATGCAGTGGTGTAGCATTGAGGCCAGCTCAAGAAAAATATCTTGATGATAGCTTTCCATCATAATTTGCTTCACTAATATTTTTACGTGCATTTCCAGTTTAACAGTTTCGTTGATGCAAATTATAAAGTGAACCTATAGTATATGCCTTCTGCATTGCAACAGGTATAACTTAGTCTGCCGCACAAACTACTTTTACAGTCCATAGTTGGCTTGCCTATTCATTGCACAATCGTAAATCAGCCAGTAACTGAAACATTTTAAGGCAGTCTCTTAGCAATCAGTAAATGACTAACCCAATTCAACACCATGTGCTTAAAACCCTTGTTGCACAGTTCAGCCGAACGAGGAGTGGGTAACATTTCTTTAAAAAAAGAAACCAAAAACCAACGTTCTTCAGGACAACCTAGTAGTATAGACCGAAGTCAATTAACAAGTCAATTAACAAGTTATAAACCCGATTTTGGAGAAGGAAACTGTTCATGCTGTTGCTTAGCTTACAGACTGTGCTACACTGTCAGGTTTTACTAAATTAAAAACTTTGAAAACAGATGAAAACAGAGCTTTCACTCAGCCTTACTGAGCATTCTCCAACTGCCACCATATTCAAACCAGGCCCCTCCCACTGTTGCTAAGCAACCATAAGCTATGCAGAGCAGCCTTCCCAGCACACCAGCATCTCCTCACATACCAATATTCCCTCCAGCCCTAATGCAAGAATGTCAAACCTTACAACCCAACTGGCAACTAAATAAATATGCAACAAGTAAATATTTCAAATAAACTAAATAAATAAATATAAATAGTTTCTGGTTGCTTAGCAACAGTGGGAGGAACCTGGTTTGAACGTGGTGGCAGTTGAGAATGCTCAGTAAGGTTGAGCGAAAGCTCTTGCTTTCATCTCTGTAATATGCTGTGATTAGGTTGAGTTTTTAATTTAATGAGTTCACAGTGGGTATGATTAGTTAATGTCAGGTTTTAGTTTTTTTTTATTTGCCACAGTGTTGTATTTAATGAGCCCTGTAATTTAGTGTCGGACTTAGTGATTTTCGTGCTTATTTTATTCTTACATTACATGAACATTAAGTTATATTTTTCTTACCTTTACTGCTCTTTCTCTTGCTCTCTACCGGCTTGAAAAGGATTACACTCATAGTAGTAACCAATTGCATTGGAGCTGCATCCAGCAAAACCAAGTTCTTTCTATCCCAACCAGCTCCTTCCAAGAACAAACCACGGACAAACACACCATCCTGCAAAATGTTAAAATGTAGCAATTAAACTTTAGTAGCAGTAATTTTAAAGTATACAATTTTATACTAACAGTATAACACCTCTAGGATTTAGTCACAGACATTGATAATAGCAACGGGACGTGTAACCTTCCACTGGCAGCAAGATCATTAGGCATAGTCAACAATTGTAATTAACCAGTGACCAGTCGGCCATTCCTGCAAACACTAGGCTACACCTTACTTCATGCAACTCCACCACCAATTTGTTTCTTC
>JAHWFP010199555.1:0-25673 GCA_023313725.1 Lithobius niger
GTCGGCAAAATAGTTTTACAATTTGTTATTTACACAAATCATTGCATCACCCTCAATAGTTTTTTGTTTTTTTTTACACGGACATTCCAGGATTCGTAGCATCGTTTTAGATCTCAGGCGTCAGCCGGATCACGTTTACGGCTGGCCAGGTTTTGGTTGCTAGGACAAGTTTTTTGGTTGCGAGTTTCTAATGTTATATCTTTAGCCGCAGCGAGCGCGGTAGCACGAGCGAGGCACGTAATTTGGTAAAATAAGAAAAATTGAAAATCAACATTTTCTTGGGATCCTACATGACCGTGAAAAAAAAAACAAAGATATTTGTGCACCGCTCTTGTGTCGAGTTGGGCGCTCAGCCCAGGAAACAGTGGAACCCTTCGTATGGTAAAAAGTCATTATGTTCGGGGGAAAAGGTTTGTCTCGGTCACACAAACACATCCGGATTCAGATTTTTACAAGTAGCATTAAGTTCATGCCTTTGATGTTGATGTAGAGAAAGTTTGCAGAAGAGATAATCCACTGGCCTATTTGGATTCACTCAACGTTTCACGATTTTCCTCCAGGACAATCTTCCCATCATTTTCACTCTTCTCAGACTTATCTTGATATCTTTCGTGCGCGACAATAATGCTAAGAGGGTAGCATGTAGAGTAGGTCGCTGAGCTAGCTGCAAGGTGCACTGGACATACGTGGAGGTAAAAACAATAGCGTAGTTTGTCAAGCCAATGCTGTGAGAACGGCTTTCTTTCAACTAAAAAGGTAATTTGTTTTGGTTTTGTTGGCAGTTGCTGAATTCTTTTCTGATTTATAACCTTAAAGCAACATAAAGCCTGCCTTTCCGCCTGCCGTATAACAGCCACGCGCCGATCGCATCCGCGCACTTACCATAGCCAAGGTCAACTGAAGCAGTAGCTTCGTTCCTCGCAGCGAAAAACGTAGCTACTGTCTCAGTTGGCATTGCGCCTACTTGTCCAGCCAGCGGGAACGCATTGATTGTGTCGTCAAAAACCGGAATGATTCTTGTATGTTAAAATCGCAATTTATAATTTTCTAGACTAGTGTCATAAAATTTTGCTTCGGCGATCTATTGGAATAATTAATTTTAAGTTTTACTGCATTATTTTTTTAGATTTTTGATCTCATAGTAATTACTAGCAAACGATTAAAATTAGTACTGCACACACACACACACACACACACACACACACACACACACACACACACAGATAAAACTTCAAGGTCATTGTAGACGCGCAAAGGATCATATACGTTTTGGAAGAACGTAAATAAAGTTCCCAATATTCAACTGAAAATCTCCTAGACGCCACTTTTTAAAACGGATTTTTAGCAAGGGAAAGACTAACGTTAAGTAAATAGACCTTTGGGGCCGTACTTGATGTGGAGGATCGAGAAAAATGGCGCAGGGAGGTATACCCCTTTAACGTTCCCTTGTTCCTTGACAGTAACTTTTCAAAAAGCGTTCGAGCGAAACCATACTGCTGCTTCAAGGTTAGTGGCACCAAAAAAAGCACGCATGATGTTCGGCTTAGGGAGCCATATTTTTTTTTACCGTTTACCGTTCAGAAAACAGACAAGCGTGCATTTAGAAATTCGAGTATTTCATGGGTCTTTCATGGACGCGGCCTCCGGTAATTATCGGTTGGCCTCTTGTCAGACAAGGTAATCACACGTTTGTAATATAATTTGTCTTTAAAAATTCCTTACAGTAAAAAAAGTACAACCCTTTTGAATCCGGAAGTCAAATTACCACTCACACGTATATAGATCAGTGAGTGGCACATCACGCGCGCCTCCTCTCCAACCAACGCCATTTTCGAGTCTTGTCAATTTTCTTTTGAATATTTGATTTGAATATGTTATGCTCCGTCATTCAGATCAAGAACCGACTGAATTAAATCTTGCGCGTATAAGAATCGCCTACTGACCGCCTTCCATGTCGTAGGCGGTCATTTGAAAGAAATGGCTATAAGGCCACTAAAAAAAGAAAAGTTGGTTCTCAGGCCCTCCCGCACCGATTTTTTGACGGGAAATAAAAAGGAACGGCGCGGCAAAACTAGAAGTTACAGATAAAAAAGGGCCCTTAGTAAGAAATGAAAATATAAAATTCCCATTCTTGTCATTAAATAATTGTATGGACATGTGGTAAGCAGAATTATAAGGCAGTGTTCTTTATTTTACCGAAAGTAACAAATTATTCGCCAAAATGTATTTTAAAAATAGGGCCGAAAAATAAAAAAATAAAAAATAAAATTCCGCCCGCCCGCACGGATTTCAGAAGAAAAATGCCCGAGAACCAAGTTTCTTTTTTTAAATGGCCTAATCTGCACGCCGTTATTATCGTCGATTCGTCACCTGATTAAAGAAGTTACTAGAAGCGCCTTAGGGGCGAAAGCGGAAGTGGACAGATTCGCTTTTACCTCTTCTTCTACTCCTCCCACCTCTGGCTGCTAAAATAATACAGATGGCGTTGTGGCGGCAGAATGGCAGAACAAAGGCACAAGTTTTATGTAGGGCGCTGCCGTCATATTTTCCGCCCTACATTTTTTATTTGGCTGAACCGCCGTTGCTGCACATTAAGTGATGGAGGACTTCACTACTTATGTTTCGGTTTCGTTAAATTCGCTTTCCGTTAATTATCTTTAAACGGATTCAAAACCCTGCTTGGAATAAATTATGAACACAAAAAGGAAATTTAAATGGCTGATTGGTCTTTTGATCACAGCCGAACCACATTTTTTTTTGTCACGTCCTGCATGTACACTGATTATTAGCGGATTCGAACTGGCATCCTCTTGGTTTGTGGGCCACGACTCTTGAACACTCGGCTTTTGCACGCTTTGTTGCAGTCACCTCACAAAGCTCAAATTGCGTGTTATCCTTCAAATCTTGCCTTGCTCCTTCTAGGTTAAACCGTAAATTAGACATTTGAATTGAATTTGAATTTTTTATTATTATTTAGAAGCAAATACAAAGAGAGTCAAAAAAAGTTTAAAACCCAAAGACCACAAGGGCAGATGCCAATCAAACAAACACAAAGGAAATATGTTTCTAACAATCAAAAAACAGGATTACATGCGACAAAATATTTAACAAAAAAATATATAAAGTACTTTTTCATAAAGTTACTGAAAAATAGGCCTATGAATGTAGGCCTATAAAATGTAGGCATATACTATAGGGGTACCTAATTTTAATAGGACAAGAAACAAAAATCTTTGTTCAATCTAATAAAGAAGGTTTTCATTTCATGTGCTATTAAAATTAGGCACCCCTATAGTATATGCCTACATTTTATAGGCCTACATTCATAGGCCTATTTTTCAGTACTTTATGAATCACCCTATATATATATAATTTTAACAATAAAATAAAAACAAAAAAGAAGAAAAACAATTTGGGTAAAATTGCAAAGATGCGAACAAAACAAAAAAAACAATGCAAAAGTAATCCAACGAAAACAATAGCACAATGCTTTGCCGAAAGAAACGAAAAATGAAAAAAGAAACAAAATAATTAAATTTAGAAAAGGGGAGTTAACTCGCAAAGTTGAACAAATTTTCTGAGGTATATGGGTTTGGAAGAAGCAGCCACTTGAACAAATGTTTCTTAACTACCTATCGCTCTCATATTAACTCTTCCCAGCCTACGCGGGACCCTGGTGGCAACTACGGTTACTAACGCCCCTACTAATGCTTTGCGTGGGAAGCAGCATGGAGGCAAAGCAATACGAGAGGTATTAGCATCCGGAACTGCCGCCAGGTTCCGGTGTAGGCTTGGAAGAGGGAAGATGCAATATGTCTATGGTTAAATCCTACAATATTTTTCAATACTCCACATCAATTACCTACAGTCCTAAGGCTTGACTCGCCCAATACTCAGTTCATTTCAAAATAAAGTAACTAGAAAATATTCTGTCGTAAATGGCCGGGAGAGCGAAGCGAGTGATGTCGAACACTCGACTGAATCTAAGTTTTGTGCATATGATTATTATTTGGCACAGGATAAACGTTCGAAATATTCTTCTGATTTTGTTGAAATTTCATGACAATTAGGTGCATGAAATCAAAGAGTTTGAGGATAAAACTCCTATATCAGATATTTTTAGAAATGTTTGTGTTTTTCGTTGGATCTCTATTGTGTGCGCGGTTAATCTTGAGTCCTGCAGGTATTTTATGAGCGGCTACGTTTTCCTGGAGGGGGCGGCATTAATCGACGGCCGCCATTGGTTTTGTAACCATCTTGGATATCAACAAGGCACTCTGCTGCCAAAAACATACAATTGACTATCTGTGTCGTTCTGGGGCGAACTCAAGATAGGCCGCAGACACTATACGTCGATTGTTTGCGTCAATAAGGGATCCCGATCTATAACGCCAGTGGCCCCGAGCACTTCATGAACAACACCAAGCCATTTGTCATATATTGCAAGTTCTTTTTGTGTGAAGAATGGAGAAAATAGAAAATGGTAAAAAAAAAAAAAAAAAACACTGTTACTGCCAATTTCACACTTTTGGAAACAACACGGCCACTCCTTTTTTCGTTTCTGCACATGGTGGAAGAGCGATCTGGATGCATTCGAAAAGACCGTTGTTGGATGTGTTGCTTTCTTCCGTGTTCAAATCGTTCGCTTGCTGAACTGTTTTCATGCGGTGTTTGTGGAAAGTTTCTTCCCATGCACTCCACTTCAGGCCCTCTTCCCTTTAATTGTGGCGAATTTAATTAACCTGGAGCGGTTTCATGCCGCTTACGCCTACGTTAAACTACACCGCTTAAGCCTATGTTAAACTACACACTATGTAGTCTACACCCGTATGTCTGTCACTTTATTCCTACGTCCATATAGGCCTATGTCGGCCGCATGAATAGTTTCTATACTTTGTTATACTGAGGCTATTGCTGTGACAAGAGCCGTGTTAATTACAATTAATTGCTTACTTCCTTGTTAAGTCGTCGATGCCTTTATGTTGTACTTCTTTTGCTTACTCTGTTACTAAACAATAGACGACATGTACTGGGTTATTGCAAACACTTAACTGTGACGTAGCCTCCTTCCCCCTTCTTTTTATTTTTCATCCTCCTGACCCGAGTGATGTTGGACATGCTTGTCTGCATGTTCCACCATTTCGTCTACTTGAGCCGTCATTTTGATGGACGATTTAACTTCTTCAACTCCTGATTGGGTCGTGAGTACTACATTCTGTTAAAGTTTCCATGAAACGCTGTTTATACTGAGAGCTGTGACACGACGTATTGTATATAACTCTATGCTGGAGCCTTAATGGGTTAGCTGCAAGGGGCACTTCAGAGAGAAGCAGAAGGGCGTCATACTGAAGCCGATGCTGTGAAGAGCGATTTCTTATACCTAACACGCGCGATTTTTGTTGTTGGAGAAAACAACGTTATTTTAAGCCTAAGAAATCCGCTCTTCCATTGTTTTTCCACCATTTTTATGTAGTGCACCTTGTAGTTATGCCCTTCAAAACCCATACTGATGCCAATATGGCGGCAAATGTCACTGCTCTATACGGACTCAGGAGTTATGAGAACTTGTATGCATCACACGACATATAGAACGAATGTTTTACTCATTGGCTAGTACAGGATACTAATAACTCAGCAGGTAACATACATTCCCTTCAGAGTAAACCAAGAAGTTAAAAAAAAAATAGTTCAGACAATTATGAACTAGACATGATGCAAATTCACTTACGTTGAACACTTACACCTGTAATGGCGTCGTAGTGCACTTTAATTAGTGCTACATCACACTTAACCTACAAAATAATATTGACAAACACGTGGGATTCGCGACAACCCGCCCAACGAGAAACGTTGACGTTTTTTCGCAAATCTCGATACATCTTTAAACAAACGTCACGTCACTTCCTAAATCTTCTTGAAACTTCCGGAAAGTCCTACACTCGAATTCCCAAGTATGAAACTCTCCTCTTGACGAAATGAACTCCTTAAATCTTCTATTTGATGAGGTAACCACCAATCCTCATGAAATACAGAAATCCTTAACGGGTTTTCCACTTCGACGTCATTATGAACATGAATTGATGAATAATTGGACTTGATCTTGAGGCTCTCGTTCAACGCCATCCCACACGCGATTACCGCATGCCTCGTAGCACGGAAAAGATAGTTTTTGCGCCTATTTATTTGGTTATGACTTATAGAGAATATTCTGTAACGTGGGTTATCCCAGAAAAAAGTTATGAACAGTCGTTCCACAACTGGTCGTATGTCACGGGACAGAATTGTCGCGAATCCAAACAGGGCCATTACATGACAATTCGGCCCGTATAAAAAATAACCCCACGAAAACGCGGTCGCGCAAAAAAAGAAGAAAAAAAAGTGACTCTCCCGGGTAATTAAGTGGGTTCATGTAAATAAATGCAAATTAGTTGAGCTCCATGTATCGTACTCTAAAACGACGCAACAATGGCCGGTATACCAGTCGAACATACAATGAGGGCTGAAGCGTAGGGTTTGGATCTCTGGTTGGTCATAGCAAGAATTTATAGTGTTTGGGAGGATAATGTGTAACTCAAAAAAGTCCCTATTGAAACAAGTTAGATTCGTCCCCATTAGTTCCGTCGAGTTTTCAGAGGGCGCCACGTGTTCTATCTGGTAATTTTTGCTCATTTTTCAGCCCAAATTTAAAGTAAACTGAATTACAACTATGCTAGGCTAAATAATAATTAAATACAAGCTAGATTCGTTTAGTTTAGTTTAATTTTAGGATAAAAACTGAGTAGAAATTCCCACATAAAACACTTGGCGCCCTCTATAAACTAAGACTGAACTAATGTGAACGTATGCAAGACGTTTCAGTATGGGTCTCAGTCACAAATTCTCCTACCCAACCCTATAAATTCTTGGCCATAGTCATGGTACTGAAAGCCATCAAAGCCATTCTAACGGACTAACCTAGAGTTGCCTTGGCCATGGCTCGAAGCAAGGGAGAATTTCCACCGAAACGTGTGCATACGACCTTAGTTTTGAAATTGAAGCAAGACTGGGGAACATTCACAAATTACGCAGCCCTTTTTCCTAACAATTAGACTCCCCATACCCCCCTTTGTAAAACCAACCTAATACTTGGCATAAGCCCCCCCCCCACCTGAAAATACTTTATATTTCCTTTATCCCCCTCCCCCCACCCAACTGTATACACTTTTTGGGATGAACACTGTTTTGTAAGCTGCCCTTAGTACTTATGCCTTAGTACCTAAGGGAAATTCGATGTTGGGCAGAATAAAGAGGGGATTCCGCTATTTGGATGGAAGAACAATGCGGATTCTTTACAATACATACATTCGGCCCCACCTGGACTACTGTACCCAGGTATGGAATCCACATTTTGTTAAGGACAAAAAATCATCGAGGCTATTCAACGCCGTGCATCCAAGGTACCAACCCAGTTAAAAAACTTGGATTATCAGCAACGTCTTAGACATTTGGGTCTCACCACTCTTGAAGAAAGAAGACTTCGTGGTGACCTGTTGGAAACTTTCAAATATGTCAATATTCTCGAATCAAGATGCTGCGAAGACATGTTTAATCGTGCCATTTTCACTACAACTAGGCGTCATGAACAAAAATTGCAGCTCCCATATGCTAGGCCTCTGGTGCGACAAAGATTTTTCGCACTTGGAACTCACTTGGAACTCACTTGGAACTCACTTCCCAGCCATTTAACAGGCGGCACCAATACAATTAAATGGAAAATTGACTACGACAGATGGTCCAAAAACCCGAGACCTGATCGCTTCCATGTTCCCCTACCAGCCTCAAAAGCACTTTGCTTTGGCTGAGGATTCATGATCGGCTACGTCTTCCTGGAGGGGGCGACTTTAATCGACGGCTGCCATTGTTTTTTTAACCATCTTGGATATCAACAAGGCACTCTGCAGCCAAAAACGTACAATCGATTATGTGTGTTCGTTCTGTGGTGAACTCAAGATAGGCCGCGGACACTTTAATGACCAGGGATTAAAAAATATATAAAAATGTCAAGTTGTAAACAAGAGTCAGAAAAATACTTTAGATAAAATAATTTACCGCAATTTCGTGTTGCGTGACAATTCGTCATCTCCGCCACCCCCATAATGGTAGTATAACCTTCCCTCCCCCTTTCTGGCGTTACGTAATATGTGAACGCTCCCCTGGGGCTGCCACAGCCAGAAAACACTCCCTCGATTTTTAACTTGTATTTGCACACAAAATAAGGTTTTTTTTATAGTCACAGTTGTAAAAGTTGGTCATCAAATTTTAATTGGCATTTTGTTGTTCTTAACTTGGAAATTATTTGAATTGGGCCCGAATTGTCGTACGTGGTCTTTTTTTTTTTTTTTTTGGTACCAAATTGTCCGGGACCTAGTGTTTGTGACAGAATATTGTCCGGGACGGATTTGTCGCGAGTTCGTCGAGCTCTAAGGATCCTCCTTCATGCGTCTTCTGCTAATAGTAACAAACTGCATAACAATACCGCTGAAAAATTATTCGATCACTAATTTATAGCCAATATATTAGAGAAAAAAAATCTTTGGCCTAGGCTTGTTTTAGGATCATGTTCACCAACAGATATACAGACTGGGCTATTATCACACGAAAGCCAGGGTACGTGCATTTTGTAATGCAGAAATTCTCCAAGTTGGATCCTATAATCTGTCATACTCCGGAACAGAGTTAACAGATTTCTTTATCAACTCCTGGTATCAGGGAGCGTTTATGCAACGACTCGCCTTTGCATTCTCGCAGCTAGAACTCAATCGCAATGGCAAAGGTGACATTGCCATGGCAACAACGCTAAATGGATTAGGTAAATTCGACATCGTTTGAGTAAATACTTGCAGTCTTATAATCCGTGCCAATAATATAAAGAATTCCTCATGGCGAAACAATTTTCCCAAACACTTCTGAACTCACGTTATTTGCTGTTTTCGTTGCGAGGCGGCAGACATAAAACCGCCGCCATGTTGGAATTTGAGGTGATCTCTAGCTTCTAGCTGCGAGAATGCAAAAGCGAGTGGTTGCGTAAACGTGCCCTAAGTGTCGGTTGCGACAGCTAAATAGGTAAAACGATATTTTTAATATTACCGGGAGCGACATTAAAGGGCGTCCATGATTAAAGGGTAATCATGGTCGCGACCGGATGCAGTCAAATTTGTACAACTGATCGTAACTACTTTCTCAGATCACACATGTTACTAATAGGGCAGTGACACCACGTTGTATTATTGTATATAACTATGCTGGAGCCAGTAACTGGGAAAGCTGTAAGGGTCACTAGAGGGGGAAAAGAAGGGTGTCTTAGTGAAGACAATAAATACTGTTAAAAGAGTGGATTTCTTAAGCCTATAATGCGCGATTTTTGTCGATTTGTTGGCAGTTGCTGGCATTTTTAAGCAAGTGGAATCTTTATTTTCCGATTACAACCTCGCAGCATAAGGGATTGGAGAAAATAACATTTTTTAAGCCTATGCAAGCCGCTCTCAAAGCACTGCCTTGACTAGAAGTGCCGTTGTTTAACCCTCCATTTTAATGTAGTGCCCCTTGCAGCTATCTCTCTTGTAGCCAATATGACGTCACATGACGCTGCTCTATACGCTGTATAGGTTTCAACGTAAAGATAGATGCAGAAAAATACCACTCCGGTTACGATTAATCCAGGCATGCGGCACCTCCGCTTGCAACAGCGTTAAGCGACAAAGTAGATGGCTACTGCAAGGCAATGCCGACTGAGGCAGAAATCGCGTATTTTACCTCCCGACTCAACGCCAGTTTACGCTTGCGCGGAAAATTGATGTGAACCGCCGCTTCGACTGTTCGTTAAATCAAACGACTCTGCTATTAGTGCAGCTCTGGTAAAATAAGATTTTAGCGATGTTGAATCATCTGGCCTGTATCTGAGAAACAAACGGACAGCTTCTCTCCCAGATGACCTTGTGACGAGAGATGGAATATGAAGCAGTAATTACAACATGGACGCTCCCTCGTCTATATTATTAGGGATGGGTCAGTTTCATTTTTTTGATTTCGGTTCCGGTTTCGGTTTTCACGCCCAAAAACCTCTGTTTCGGTTTCGGTATCGGTTTTTGCCACCATCCACCTCAACTAGATTTTCCTAATGTTTTTCCTTGCAACAATTGTATTACTAGCTTCAACTTACTCCTGGTTTCACTTTCATCAGCGTCATAGATCGTAGGTATAGCTGTGGCACCATTTTCCTCTACCATTTTCGTTTTAATAGCTAGGAGCTTTGCTGTCATTTATACGTAGAAACTGATAATTATTAAAAAAAAAATGTAAAACTAATAATTTTTTTTTTATTTTCGAACACCGTACGAAAAACCGACACAAAATCCGAATCGGTTTCGGTCTCCGTTTTCAGTAAAGACCGAAAATTCGGTTTCGGTTTCGGTTACCGACTCATCCCTACTATATATACATTTATTTATTCGCTCGTGATATTACATGCTGGAAAACAAACTGTTAATTGGTCCACAAACAATAAGCCTACTCTCGTTTCTTTTTATTTCACTTCCTGCTTCATTTTCCAAGAAACAACTTCATAATTTTTCTTCCCCTGTCAAACGCAGTTACTTAAAAAAAAATTGGAGCTAAACTCGAAAGACAAAATAATGTAACTTCTCGCATTCCGTAGGGTAACAAAATTAAGACCTCAAAACACAATAGCCTACAATGGCAGCAGCTAAAACGAATTTAATTCTTGTCACGGTCGAGCTGCTACGCGATCCTGCGACCAGGAAAAAATGAAAAGGAAAAAAAAAAAAACATCACCACAAATTGAGTTTGTAATTATTTTTGACTCGAGTGAAAACGCTTGTGTGTAAGCCTACGGTTTGTATTGGCAAATTTGTTCTAGAACAACACTACAGCTCAAAAACGAGGCTCCGCATCGCAAGGAATGATGGGATTATTTTTTCAAGATGGCTGCGGGCGATGCGCTGGCGAGGAAACAAGATTCGCGTTATCTCACAACATCACATTCGATGCGTTACGATTTCGAAATTCGGCGCAACATGCTGGAAATTGATGAAGCTACAGAATGAAGTTTTTTTTTTTCTTTTTTTCTCTTTCTAGCCAAGGGCAATGTTAAATTTAATCGGCGAAATATAATGAAACGTTGGAGTTTTTTAATAGATTTTTTTTCTGCGCTCACGAGCGTTCCATGCAAGTAGTGCAGGGTATAGTGATTACTTCCCTCCATTTTAATTTTTTATTTTTTGCAGTAATTTAAACTTGGCTGGCCACTCAATTATTTTTGGCGTATCCCACGACAAAACAGCATTCGCAACATTTATAAAGAATTTCGTTAGGAAGGATGAGTGTTAGAGAATATTAGGGTTTGTGTGTCTACCAGTCCTAACAAGGTGCAAGCGTGTGCCGGTATACAGCGTCCAACTCGGCGAATTTTAGCACTACAAAATGCAGTCACCGTAAAAGGAATTTTTTAATGCCTTATTTTCACGTGATAACTCATTCGGGAAATTGGTTAGTAAATCAAACAACGTTCGAATGGCGGAACGTCAAATTTACAGATTTTTTTTAAATTGGTTTCGTTCTTTTTACTTCCCTTTCGTTTTCTTTCATTTTGGTTTCATTGTGTTTCAAATTGCTTTCGTTTCTTTTCAGTTTGCTTTAGTTGGCAGCTAGTTTTACAAATTTTAAAGTCGAGGGAAATTAAACGGAGAATACTAAATGTAATTTATAGTAAATAAATTAAGATGTAGGTTTAAAAACGTATTAAATTAATGATTTACTATTCACGGTAATACCAGTAATATCCACAAATTGCTACAGCTACGACATTTTAAAAAGGAATGTGGTGAAAATCATCAGTGCATTTTCTGTCTGTAATATGTTCGAGCACTTAATTTATTTTTTAAATTTATTTGTAATAAATATTATGTGCTCGAACATATTACAGACAGAAAATACACTGATGATTCTCACCATTTAATGTCGTGGCTGTAGCAATTTGTGGATATTATACTGGTATTACCGTGTATAGCAAATCATTAATTTAATACGTTTTTAAACCTACATCTTAATTTATTTTCTATCAATTACATGTAGTATTCTTCGTTTAATTTTAGATTTGTAAAATTAGCCGTCAACTAAAGCAAACTGAAACGAAACGAAAGTAAAATGAAAAGAAACGAAAGCAAAATGCAAAGAAACTAAAGCAATCTGAAACGTAACGAAACCAAAATGAAAGAAAACGAAAGCAAAGCAAAAGGGAACGAAACCAATGTTTTTTTTTAACTTGTGTATTAACGACTAATAATTAATGCAGTGTGGTGACGTCATGCTAAAGCAGCAGTTACGAGTTAATGCTAGTTTGGGTTGACAGCCATAGGATTCGAGCAGCCATTCGCTTGGTTTGGAGGTGATGACTGTAACCACTGGAGTGTGGCCGCTCGCCTTGCTTGGGGTCAATGTGACCCACCCGAATATGCCTAAATAACCAACCCAAACCTACAATGCTTTTTACGCTTCTAAATTTTAACCTTAAAATAAATTTTTTTTTTAAACGAATCCGACCTTAACCCAATAAACGTAATCCAAAACCAGCAGGGCCTCGGGGAGTAAGGTGAGCTTCGGCTTTACCAGCTTGGTTTAAGGCTAAACCGGATTGAATGCATGGTGAATGCATTAATCTAAACTGCATGGCGCGCCAAAGTAGCACAAATTAGAAAACAAAAACGAACTCGTTTGATGCTAAAGGTAAGGTTTAACTAATCCGAAGTCAAACCGGCAAAGGAACACAAACTTTCCTGTAAGATTTCAGATACTGCAGCGTTGCTGTACTGTTTAACCCACGCAAAAATTGAATGCTGTATCCACACGCAAACACAATTAAAGCCAGAGCCCATATTTCAGAACTTTGCTTGCCCAAACCAGTAGCGGATCCAGGATGAAATTTTAGGAGGGGCGATTTCGCATCAGCTAGGGGTCTAAATTCTCCTATCATGGTCCCAGCTCACAAATTTTAGGGAGCCTGGGGGCGGGGAGGAAGGGGGAGAAAGACGGACGCGAGACTTATGTAACGTACGCTATTTTTTTTTTTACCAGTCCTAAAAGAAAGCTTTTTGTACCCAATTCCTGTTTCAACTAAATATTCTAGGCATAATATATTCGTTTCATTCCTAAAGCTTTCTTATTCCATTACTTATTATTTGTTCGATTCTTTATCTTCGAACTATTCTGCTATCTTAAAAATTGAGAAATATTCTGAAGCAGTGGGGTAAAAAATTAACCCTTTACATAAGTGTTTTTACGTTGGTTTTGTTCTTTTATTTTGCTTTCGTTCACTTTCATTTTGCTTTCGTCCATTTTTGTATTGTGCATCGTATGCTATAACAATGGACGAAAGCAAAATGAAATTGGACGAAAGCAATAAAAAAAGACGAAACCAACGGAAATAAAAAACTGTAATCATAATGCTTTTGTTAAATGTACCTCTCTAACTGTATATGGAATCACAATAAATGTATGGTCAATGAAGATGATTTTAAACAATACTGTATTATCAGCTCATATGTCTGATTCAGTTTTAGGGGGGGGGGGCGATCGCTCCCACCGCCCCCCTCTGGATCCGCGCCTGGCCCAAACAAAGAAATAATAATGTAAAGCTACACACTCGACTACTTTCTTGGCTAATTTTTTTCAGTGTATTTCAGTCAGTCGTATCCTTTCCGTTCATCACCCTACTGATGATACATTATATAATTTTTCAACATTTTTAAGCACTTTTCTTGGCATGGAATTTCATCAGTACTTTCCAGGACTTTTCCAGGTTTTCAAAAACTCGCACGAACCCTGTAGAGCCGTACTAAGCACACTAAGAAGATTGGTTTTTAAACATTTTCCAGCGATGTCGATTAACTAAGTAAGTGAGCCAATCAAAAGTAAAAATGGTAAAAACATTTGACTACAGCAGTAAGGTTTTACGTGGACTAAACAGTGCAGCCACGCTGCAGTATCTGAAACCCTACAGGAAAGTTTATTTATGTTCCTTTGCTGTTTTGACTTCGGATTAGTTAAACCTTACCTTAAAGGCGCCTTTTCAGCTCCTAGATGCAGCATCATAGCATCTTCGAACAATATAAGAAAATAGAGTTAAATTAAAAATGGCACAACACTATTCATAGCAGCGCCACAATTTTCATAACTAAAACGAGACCATGTGACCCACATTAGCCTATTAGATGACCGAGAATCTGAAACGCGGATGCTGTATTTAGAAAATGGGCAACGCTATCGAAGTGGTGAACAGGCGCCTTTAAGCATCAGACGAGTTCGTTTTTGTTTTCTAATTGTAAACATTTTAAAGAGCCGAATCTTTCTTAATCTGGCTTGAAATACATGGTTTTGTAAAATGACGTTTTTTTTTTACGATTGCTATTGTTGGCTAATACCTGATGTTCACCGGCGCCCCCCGCCCCCGGCGGGGGGCCCCCCCCCTTGTAAAAAAGCTCTCAGCTCTTACGCATAAACAAATTGATTTAATTCAAACAGTACTCTTTTCCATTTTCGTACGTGAATTTTCGTACGTGAATTTTCGTACGTGAACATCGGAACGTATAGCTCCATCTTGACAAGCGATGATGCTTCTACGTAAGCTTTGCCTTCTTGGGGCGGGTGAGACAGACAGTCCTGCCTTCGTGTAATTAGCACTCCCATCACCATCAATTCAATACTTAGCCACACCCTCAAACCCATAAAAAGTGAAAGTAAGCCGCGTGCTATGCTGGTTGATTACTTTTTTGTGTGTGTTCGTCCGCCGCCTTGTTCGTGTGCCTGAAATACCTGGATTTGCTGAGAAGGTCCCAGCTACAAAAGCTTATAAAGACTAATGTTAGAACGAGTAATGCTGGACAGTGTTCAAAGGACGGACTCTCCGAACGAAATATGCATCAATGATCCCTTTCATAAACTCACTGTACAACTCAGCGCTGAAGCTCCACCTCAACAAAGTAGTTCTTAAAGGGGGATTGCCACCAAATGACAGGCTCCAGCATCTGTAGCTATCTAGTTCTTGCCCTTACTTTCAACAAGCCACGAGCTTCCTTAATTATTGAGTGTAAAGTTGGTGCGTCCACATGCGCCAGGGAGCAAGTGGTAAAGTTAAGCCTAACGACATCACGGAACCGTTTTTCCAGCTGTCGACCGTTTTGGAACGCAGATTTTCAACCGCAATATGGGCGCCATCGAGTGACAGTGATATCGTTAACCACGACCTCATGCTCTCTGGTGCAAGTGGACGCACCAACTTTACACTCAATAATTAACGAGGCACGTGGCTAGATTGTTGTGTAAAAAGAAATTTCTGTGCGCATTCCTTCGCCTTGTTGAAATCAAGTACACATAGAACTAACCGGGTGCTAAAACCATTTTGATACTTTTGACATAGATCAGTGACTGTTAGCCAGTGTCTGCAAAAATGGGATTGAAGAAACTTAAGCATGTGAAGAATGGTCGCACAATAAACTAAGCCGTGTCAATTTGGCTAATCTAACGGCTAATTGGCAATGGTAAATTTGAAAATTATCAATGTGAAAATTTATAGATATAAAATTCCTCCAGAAAAAAGGTACAGATGAAGATAAGACGGTGTGTAACGTTTTGTACATTCTCAGGCCTATGAAAGCTGTGATATCCACCCAAAACCAAAACTGGTGTAAAACCCCGCCAAGTGCACTGGTAGGTGCACGGGTAGCTGCGAGCACTGGGGCGTCAGATTCGATAGGCGTCCTAGTCCCAGTGTACATCTCTGGCTTCGTACAGCCCCGGGTTCGATCCTGGCGATGGGAAGTGTATATGTACGGGTTTTTCTCCGGTTGTTTCCCGCCCGTTGCACGAGGGTTTCCTCCGGGTACTCCGGTTTCCTCCCTCATGCGGTACTCCGGTTTCCTCCCTCTTCCACTTAACATCTGCCGCCGGGGAATTTGGGTGGGTGGATGCCTCGAGCATCGTCTCTATATATTATTATATTATTATATTATTAAGTTTCCAAAAAGGATCGGCCTTTGAAGGTAGTGATATCATTCAACCAAGGAAAGGCCGCCATGGTTAATCCTATTAGCCAACTTAATCGCACCGAGTAATACTTTGGACGTTAAATGAAAACCTGAAGATTGCTACCACGAGAAGCAATCTTCTGGATTTCATTTAACTTTCGAACTATTAGTCGGTGCGATTAACTTGGGTAATAGGGTTAACCTTGGCGGCCTTTCCCTAGTTGAATGATATCACTACCTTCAAAGGCCGATCCTTTTTGGACACTTGGCGGATTTTTACACATGTTTTGGTTTTGGGTGGATAGAACTAATCGGGTACTAAAACCATTTGACCTTTTGACACAGAACTAAATATTGGTACACAGCGCTTATGTGCTACTGTCAGTACCGTCCTAAAGCACCGAACAGAGCGCACCACTGTTAGAGACAGTTTGGCTCCAAACTTGACGTCGCGCGTGTGCAGTGATGTTGCGTAAGCCGTTCAGTACTTTCCTAAACTACAATACAGCTCAACAAGCTCAGCAGGGGCTTCGATACGTCATACCTTCACCGCGACCAGACCTGGCTAATGGACTGACCAGGAATGGCTAATAGATGTGACCAGGCGATAGCAATGCCAAATTGCGAACCATCTCAGGGAGGTGGTTTGCTGGGGTGGAGGTTTGAGCATGCGCGAGGTAACAGTTTTGACGAAACATTCATCGCTGACGATGTTGACGTCAATCAAGCCGCATCAACACGGATATCAGAAGGGAATGTGCCAAACTGTCACCAACAGTGGTGCGTTTGATTCGCTCTGTTTGGTTGTTTAGGAAGGTACCGATCCTGTCATTCGGTTTTTAAACGCGCCGTGAATTTTCCGATATCTTAGCTTGACGTCACCGCTGAGGCATCGTACTCATCGACTACAGGTGGCGGTTTTTCCGCCTAATCCACCGACTAAAGACAGTGCAGTAGTTGCTCGCTAGGATTATTCTTAGTATTCTGTACACCCGAAACAGACGGGAAGAGTACAGCAACGACTTTTTCCGCTCGTCCATCGGCTTTTTCATTGGTGGTCAAGTGGGCTTTAAAAAACATGGCAAATTAAAACGTCATTGCTTTCTTTATAGCTAATAGGCTTTGTCGACGTACCTCAATAAAATAGCAACATTTGATCGTCGCATTTAACCACTACAGGAAGACACGCAACCGTAAAAAAAAAAAACTATTTTGTACGACACACATTAGCTTCATCTGAAATAGTCTCGACACGTTGGATGGATGAATAGGCCTACTTCCCAACCTAATTCTCCATTAGCTGCTATATACGTACGAAATTAAAACAGCAGTTCAACAAAATTAGATTTGAGAGCTGAAAATTAGGCCTAAAATCACGTGAAGTCTCCACACTCCGTGTTGCATGAATGAATAGGCCACCCTCGAACCCAATTCTCCGTTAGCTGCTACTTACAAAATTAAAACGGGAGGTAAAAATTAGGCCTAAAAGCTGGCAATTACGCCTAAAAATTCTTAGACTAGGCCTGAAAGCTAAAACATTTTTAACCAGCAATTGTGATGGTTACTACTTTTAGACAATATAATCGAGATCGATGTTGCAGTACGTGAAAGAGGTGTGCGCTTGAAGATTTTCGTTGCAAAAGTGGCGGAAGCAGTACAGAAGACTGGTTCCAACTAGGTAGTCGCTGCAGCCTCTTGCTTACGTAAACGCGCGTAAACGTATTTAACGACTGATTGAGATTGTCGTCCCTAAGGTAAAAGAATTTAACAGGTCACTCGGCCAATATTTAACGAAAAACTGCTTAGGTACAACGCAAAGGTAAGTGGGGAGCAAAAACCCTTATTTTGTGACATTGGCCTTCATTTTGCTCTTCGATGCATCCGGCGAGTACGTACGTTCGTAAACAATAGACGCATGACGTCACTTCTGATGTCAGAGGTAGCTTTTGTTGGAATCGGTCGCTGCGATGTCTGGTGAATTATGAAAATGCTCAATATTTCTCGATTCTCCAGCTGAAGTACATTCCCAACGCTTTAATCGCGTACTCCTATGTTAGCCTATATCTTTTCTAAAATGCGGCGACTGGGAGGTATTGCGTTGAACTGGGGACGATATTTGCACTATCCCACTCCCAACCATATTTGAGTTGGCACGCTTAAAGTTTGTAGCACGCTACTCGTGTTCCGTTCCGTCACGTCACGTCAGATGCCATTTGGATTAAAAGCATGTAAATTAGAGGACTCGCGTATACTGCACCGTCCTGTTCCGTGACGACCCGTTGGCTGACCGACGGGATTGTCCAAGAAGAATCCTTTCGGTCAAAAACTGATCGCATCGGAGAAGTGTACGCACCTGCCGTCAGTCGACGGCCGTTGTCGTCCGTCCGACTCTGTGCCCGACGCCTTTCCGCTATTAAATACAGATGCGAACTTATTTCAGTTGCCTTCTGGACTTAAATGTCATCATGCCCGAGCGTAAAGAATTAACACCTAATTTACTACGACGTTTATTTAAATACCTACTTAAGGTCCCTGCCTACCAAGCCCGTCTTCATTTGCATCGCCAATTTGCGCGCGATCAAATTTAAAAGTAAGCAGAGCCGACTGAAACGATTAGGGATGGACGCAATGTGCGCTGGACCATCCGTTGCCATCAGTCGTAAAGACGGGACGGAACTGAGTAGTGTGCCGCAAGCTTTCTCCGATGCGATCAGTTTTTGCCTGAAAGGATTCTGCCTCGACAATCAGTCAACGGGTCGTCACGGAACTGGTCGTCTACTGCAGTTCCCGCATGCTACGACGGGTGTTTCTATATTATCTATCTCGATTATTATTTTCTTCCTCTTCCCTGTCACTCTCTCTCGTGTCTGTCTCTCTTTCTCGTTTTTGCTTTATTTCGTTGTTTATTTGTGTGTGGGCCCCCCTCTACTGTCTTTCAGCGTGGGCCCCCCTGCAGCTGCACCCTTCGCACCCCGCACGTTACGCCACTGCCGTTCCGTTCCGTTCCGTTCCGTTCCGATGACTGACGGCAACGGATGGTGCCGAGCACATTGCTTCCGTCGCTAAGCGTTTCAGTCGGCTCTGTTGAGCTTTTAAATTTGATCGCGGCCATATTGGCAATGCAACTAAAGGACTTGTTTGTGGTGACATTAAGTAGGTAGTTAAATAGAAAGTCGTAATAAATTAGCTATTAATTCTTTACGCTCGGCTATGATGACATTAAGTGTAGAAGGCAACTGAAATAGGTTCGCATCTGTATTTAGTACGGGAAAGGCCTTGTGTGCAGGCGCGCGACGGACAACGACGGCCGTCAACTGACGGCAGGGGTGCGTCCACTTCTCCGATGCGACCAGTTTTTGACTAAATGGATTTTGCCTCGACAATCCCGTCCGTCAGCCGATACGGGACGGAGCAGTATACGCAGCTCCTCTTAATTTACATGCTTTTAATCCAAATAGAAATTTGACGGCCAACGACGTGACGTGACATAAGGGAACGGAACGGAGTAGTGTGCTACAAGCTTTACAGTACTCAGCTTGGAGAAATTTTGTACTACTACAAAATGCATCCACCTCGTAAGACATTTTAGAAAGATCTCTATTTTTTATGTGATGACAGGTCAGACGGAAAATCTGTTGACGTAACAAGGCCAGAAGTCCGGTCCCATTTGTCATACGTTTCATGAAACTTTGATTTTCCCAAATTTTGTTTTGTCATGAATATCACAAGATTTTGTTTTGTCATGAATATCACAAAATATTAGAAATTTCTAGAAAATGGTGTAAAAAAAATTCACACTAATAGGACGAACTTTTATCACAAGTGTCCCATAAGAAAGTCAAAATTTCTGAAAATGCCTTGGTTTCTGGAGGGGAAAATGCCCCCCCCCCCCTCCCCTCCCCCAATCTTGTAATGTTTACACGGTTTTAAAAACTAACTTCTGTTGTTCTGTCTAAAAATAAGTCAGGGATAAAAATAAGGTCTAAAATCGAAATCTTTGAATGTTTTCAAGATCCGATGTGTTAAACCTTTCCCTTCATTGAAATAATAATATAAAAGGTTTAACCCACAAACGGGTATGGTAACGGTAGGGTAAACCACTTACACCACCCCAACGATCCAAGCATTAATAAATCCGTCGTAGGAATTTGGAGATGTGACGCATTTCCAAACATTAGGATAAATACCAGATAAAGACGAGTGAAAAATATCGTAATGTGGGGTCCAATACCGTAATTTTTAAAATCGCTCATCAACAACTGGCCGAAAGGCATCGCGACCCAGAACGATAGATGTAACTTGGAGTAGCCTAATATTAACCTGGATACTCCAGTGTCAAGCACCACGGGCACTCCTTTATGGCACTCCTGGTCGTATTAACTATTCGTATTACAGAAAGTTAACAAAACGGACAGAACGTCAAAAAATAAATAAAAACTCGACAACCTGATGTCCGTAAGACAAATTTTCTCAACCACCAAATGAGTGTTTAAATTTATTTTTTCCGAAGTGTTTTTGACACGGTGGAGAATAGACAACTAGAGTCGTCTACTAGAGGTGCTCTTCGTAAGATGGTACAGTGAGGGATAACTTGTTCCCTCCCCGCCCCCCCCAAAAAATAAATTAGTGAATACGAAAATCACTACGAGCATGTTTAGAAAATGCATCCGATTTCCAGCGCCAGATAATATATTATTTCCTAACTCTGTGGTTGTCTGCAGGGCCGTAGCTAGCCCCCTTGGCGCCCAAAGCGAGCCAACTGAGCGGCGCCCCCCCCTCCCCCCCTTCCACCGACTACCTATATCAAGAAAAAATTTACGGATATTATATTGAGGCTTACATAACTAAATAGCAACTACTCCTAGTAAATGAGAGAGACCAGTACTAAGTATTTAAAGCAGTTGAAGATAATGAACATTAACAAATAAAAAATAAAAAAAAGTGTTTTTTATTGAGCTAATGGGATTCCGTATTAATTTGTGCTTGTCAACGGATCAAAAATCCCCAAATAGGTGATAAGGAGATGAAAGTAATATATTTCGCTAGAACAACCTGACTATAAACATTTCAGTATAACTAATTCAACCGGAATACAATACCGTTTTTTTCTCCAATTTTCGAGTGCAAGCATATCTTTAAGAAGCAAAAAGCTAGTATACTGAAGTGTCTCTCTATAACCCTTTTTTTTTTATTTCAGTTTTCTGATCATTCGAAGAAAAACAAATAATCGGCTAACAAAACATCCGGAAATTGTGCAGCGAGCACTAAGCCAAGTCCAAGCAAGCACGTCTCTTACAGCGTTGTGAACTTTGATGCAACGCGATCCGTTAAAACATACTATATTTGTGCTTTACCATCCACTTTCACGTTAACACGGTTGGCAGGAGTTCGGCGTGGCGCCCCCAGGAAGGCGGCCGTACTTCCCTTGCTCGCCTTTCCCTTCCTACGGCTCTGGTTGTCTGTGCTTCTGCGGTCCTCATCAAGTGGTGAGCGCTACTTGCGCTAGTAACCCTTGACTTTACGCTGCGACCATGGCGATTGTAAGCGTTACTACTCCCTGGTGCACCAGGAGCTGAAATAGCCATTTTTGGCTTATTGTTGTTGTTGGCACGACACGTTTCTACTCACGCGCTCTACAGATCAAAGTATATGTCCTAAAAGCTGGTCCTTAGCTTATTTTACGGGTATTTCTCTCTGTAGATGTGCCCTTTCCATAAGGCCTTTTCTAATTGGTCAAGTTACGGAGATAGGGGTAAGGGAGCTCTAAACGACAAGGTCGATTATTTTACATTGTTTTTGGTTATTATGGAACGATGCCAATCAACAAACGCCAGCTTCAAGACATGGACTGAAAATTAAAGGATTTGTTTCCATATTGATTTGTGTAAACCGAAATTGATATACTATACACAAAACATTAAAACCAGCTAATCTAAACTGCATGGTTCGCCAAAGTAGCACGAATTAGAAAACAAAACTCGTTTTACGCTTAAGGTACGGTTTAACTGTTCCGAATTAAAACAGCAAAGGGACACAAACAAAATTACCTGTCAGGTTTCAGATACTGCCGTGTTGCTATACTGTTTAGTCCACGTGAAACCTTACTGCTGTATCCAACATTATACACGTAAATACAATTAAAGCCAGAGCCCAAATTTCAAAACTTTTTATGCCCCAAAAAGGAAGAATATTGTAAAGTTACACACTCGACTACTTTCTAGGCTAAATTTTTTCAGTGTTCTTTAGTCACGTCGTCTACAGTCCGTTCATCACCCTACTGATGATTCATATATCGTTTTTCAAGATTTGTAAGAACTTTTCCAGGCATGGAATTTCATTATTACTTTCCAGGACATTTCAAGGTTTTCAAGAACTCACAAGGACCCTTTGACCTTTAGCGCTGTCTAAGCATACTAAGACGATTAGATTTTAAACATTTCCCAGCGATGTCGTTTAGCCAATAGCATGTACCAATCATTAGCAGATGCATCGTGTGCAAAAGTAAACAAGCGGCTACAGCGACTGCCTAGTCGCACCGGTCTTCTGTACAGTTCCTCCACTTCCAATGTTGAGGCGCACATCTCTCTCATGCACTACTACAGCTATCTCTATTATACTAATCTAAAAGCAGTAGCCATCACAATTGTCGGTTAAAAATGTGTTAGCTTTTAGGCCTATTTTACATTTTAGGCCTAATTTTAACCAGCAGTTTTAATTTCGTCAGTAGCAGCTAACAGCGATATGGATTGTGTAGTAAGCCTATTCATTTTTGCAACTTGGTGCGCCTACAGGTAAACAGTTACAGTGTTAAAATGTAACGCGCAACGTAGCGTATATAGATCAGTGGTAGTAGGGAAGTGACGAGAGACGCTGTTGATGAAGCCAACAGCAACTGGTAGCAACTTAACGTTGCCATGGTAACATGATTTTAGGCCTAATTTTAAAAATGCAGTTTTAATTTCGTAAGTAGCAGATATAGGCCTACTGGAGAATTTGGTTCGACGATTTGTTCATGCAACAATGCGACGAAACTATTTTATACGAAGCTAAAAGCCATTTGTCTTTATTGAGTGTTGCCTTAGGATTTTAATTCGACGATCAAATGTTATTATTTAATTTAGTCACCTCGAAGAATTCTATTAGCTATAAGGAAGTAACGATGTTTTAATTTGCCATGTGATTTAACTAACTTCTCACACTGAATCTAACGTTGTAAACAATGGTCGTCAATAGCTGGTACCGTTGCGAAGTTGAAAAAAGCGACGGACGGACGGACAAAGTCGTTGCAATAGTCTTCTCAGCTGGTACGGTTGTACAGAAAACTAAAATGGTAAAAACATTTGAGTGTAGCAGTAAAGTTTCACGTGGACTAAAAAGTACAGCAACACTGCAGTATCTGAAACCTTACAGGAAAGTTTAGTTGTGTTCCTTTGCTGTTTTGACTTCGGATCAGTTAAACCTTACCTTAAGCATCAAACGAGTTTGTTTTAGTCTTCTGTACAGCCGTACTGGCTGAGAAGACTATTGCAACGACTTTGTCCGTCCGTCCGTTGCCTTTTTCAATTTCGCAACAGTACCAGATACAGACGACCACTGTTTACAACGTCAGATTCAGTGTCAAAAAATACTTAAAACAACATGATAAATTTAAAACATCGTTACTTCTTTATAGCTAATAGACTTCTTCGACGTAAGTAAATTAAGTAATAACATTTGGTCGTCGAATTGAAATCGTAAGGATAACACGCAGCCGTAAAAGCAAAAGGATTTTAGCTTGGTTTAAAATAAGTCTCGTCGCATTGTTGCATGAACGAATAGGCTTACCGTCCAACCAAATTCTCCATTTGGCCCATCTGCTACTTACGAAATTAAAACTGCTGTTAAAAAAAATCAGGCCTAACAAATAAAAATTAGGTCAAAAAACATGTTACCACGGCAACGTCAAGTTGGTACGAGTCGCTGCTGGCTTCATCAACAGCGTCTCGTCACTTCCCAACTACCACTAATTTATACATATGGGCGACGTTGCGCGTTATGTTGTGACACTGTGACTGGTTGCAAAAATGAGTAGGCTTACTATACAATCCAAATCTCCGTTAGCTGCTACTTACGAAATTAAAGCTGCAGGTAAAAATTAGGCCTAAAAGCTGACAATTGCGCCTAAAATGTAAAATAAGCTTAAAAGCTAACTCGTTTTTAACCGGCAATTCTGACGGTTACTGCTTTTAGATTATACAATAGAGATAGCTGTAGTTTTGCCGTGCTACCAGCCAAAGCCTAGGCGCCAGAAGGAGAGAGGAACAATTTTGCTAGGAAATTCCAATCAGAAATTCCTAGGATCTTTTACATGCCACTATCGACATGAGCACGAGGCATCACAGGGCCCTTCTCTTCCCGAAAATGCCAGGGGTGGCTGAGTTCAGGATCGAACCAGGGACCTCTTACACATGAAATGGTCGTGGTAACCATCAGGCTACCTTGCCCCATAAGCTGTTGCAATGCGTAGTAGAGGTGTGCGTGCGCCTTACCATTGGTAGTCGCGGAACTGTACAGAAGACCGGTTACGACTAGGTAGTCGCTCTAGCCGCTTGTTTTGTTTTGGTGTGATTGATTATGTCACGCTACAGTACTTTTTTGTGTAAGCAAGCATGTTTAAGGAAAGTTGCGAACCGGGTTTGTTACGTTTTGCTCCTCAACAGCTCCATAATTAACCTTCTCCCGGCAGGTCGTCACGCTAACGCCGCTACACTTTCACTTTCGTATTCAGCACAAGTGCAGACAAACACACGATAGGAGTTTGTAGTAACAGACAAATGAACCAACCCGGCGTGGCACGATGTTACGTAAGTAGGAGCATCCTTGGTTTCACTCCATCATAATACCCAACCCTGTCCTAGTTTGCGCGCAACCAGCCAGAGGGCGCGCAGTTCACTTAAGAGGTGGAAAATTATGACGACTACTCCATTCATATGAAGGTTTACGATGTTTTGAGGAAGCCTATGGATATTTGTCCATAATTATAGTTATCTACATTACCGCTATTAATGTATGCCCATCGCGTAGTTTGAGATCTACTTTTTTCTTGTTGACGTAACGCGCTCCTCTTCCTGCGCTTATTAGGAAATCGTGTACTTTCCTGTAAACATCGATGTGAAGGTTTTGTCACTCTGGGGAACCAAGACTACCTATATTTAAAAGGCTTAACGCTCGGTTTCACGTAGCATGCTAGACGCGTCGTCCAAGTGTTGCGCTGAACTGAAAGCACGAAGAACGAGAAACCCCAATCGTAGCACTGATTAGTGTATGCGAGATGCACAAAAACGTGATATCTTCTCATTATTAGATTTACCGGTGTTGCAGCGCTAAACGAACATTATTTTACGGTAATGGTGACTATTCTTGACGTCTTCGGACGATTTACTGCTACGTCTAAGGATCGTTTGACACATTTTTAATGAGAATTGAACACGCCGTAGCGTATCATATACAATACTACACACGTACCTTGGTCGTTCTTCTGCTTGAAATTCATGAAATTAAACCTCCGGAGGCTTTGTTTTGTCGTCGAGTGAAAAAATAGGTACGTAGCATGAAGCC
>JAHWFP010199557.1:0-32973 GCA_023313725.1 Lithobius niger
TTGAGATTATTCTTGAATTCAATCGTCTACTCCCTGAGTACGTCACAAATGCTTAGGTTAGGTTAGACCTCTCCCTCTGATAAGTTGTGCGACCCAATACTGTATTATGAAGTACTGAAATACCAGGTATGATATGGCACATATCCTGAGTTTGGAATGGAAACGGTGAATCATTACGAGGTATTTAAGAACTGTTTACCCCAAACCTGGGGGGGCTGTAACTAAAGACTGGTGCATTTCCGGACCCATGTTTATAGGACTTTTTCTTCTTATCTTTGATCACACAGCGGACCCTCAAAATATTTGACACCAATTTCCGAACACCCTGTATAAATATAAAACCCACAGTTTCAAATACATTTTGTTCAGTACCAAGTTACTAGAAGTGACTTTTGTAGCAAACAGTACCCTGTTAAGTATATATACAGCCTAGTGCAAATATATCATTTTTACTTAATCAACGTAAACAGTTTGGGAAACAAACGCACTGGGTGTCCTAGTCAAGGTAGTGTGTAAAGATGTATGGTTGATGGTTGGTGGTTGGAAATATGACTATCGAGTCGGTTCTTGAAGGAGTTTGTGGAGGGGGCCAAAACCACAGAGGCTGGGAGGGTATTCCAAATTGGCAAAAGACGAGAAAAAAATGTATGCCGCGCCCACTCGTGTTTATGGAAAAAAAACTCAAGTTTAAGGGGATGTCCACGCGTTGCGGTGTAGGATTGCATTTTAAGGTGTTTCTTGAGCTCAGGGCCCCCGTAGTTAAGTGTAAGAATTTTGTAGATAGTAATTAAACTTCCACGAATAAATCGCCACCACAGGGAAGGGATGTTTAATTTTTAAGACGTTGTTCGTATGCCAAATTACATAGCCCAAGAACTTTTTGGGTAACTCTCCTCTGAACCTTTTCAAGTGCAGATAGATATTTTTTTGAGATACGGACGCCAGAAATCAAGTAATGAAGTACTGTAATTGCAAGATTGATGTATCAAATTTATCATTGTTTTGGAAAACTTAGGTGAAGTTATGAAAAATTTTCAACTTTTTACCCCAAACGTTGGGAAGGTGTAACTAAAAACGGGTTCATTTCCGGACCCATGTTTATAGGACTTTTTTGTCTTATATTTGGTCATACACCACACCTCAAAGTTTGTACAGACCATTCAGTTACACCCAGTATGATATAATGCTTTAATATTTAATTTGAGTGATTATTTTGCTGTACGCTTTTATAGCAGAAAAAAGTTTTTACACTTGATAACGGGATGCTAAGTATTTCCGAAACGTGTTTGCGTTACTTGCGTCTTTTTTTTTATTTACGTTCGTACTTTTATTATTTATTATTTGCAAATTCTCTAATGCCTGCAGTGATTTATAAGAAAGTACGTATTAATTTGGTGGTTTGTCAAAAGTTCTGAAAGTGTTTTGTGTCATATTTGTGGGTCTTGCTTTGTGTTTTGTTGAAAAGTCAAGACTAGATTAAAATCACGGGATCCGGGGAGTGCTGTAAATTCCCTCAGCAGGGCGTGAAGCACTTTACTCTATTTTAATGCCTATTGCTGGCTTAGCGAAATGAAAGCTCATTAGCAACATAATGACAAGCAAATTTCGGTAGTTTTTCTTAGTCACTTTTCAGCATGACAGGTTTCGCAAAAACCTAAGTCTGATTAGATTCTGTTTTTTTGTTGTTTTTTTTTTACAAATCAATCAGTTTTCAAACTAACCCCGAATAATTTAGGTTACAAAGTGTTGTTGCATACCTTCCAAACAGGTGGAATACCTTTCCAAGTTTTATTATGGAAAGTTTAGTCAACACTTCTGCATTAACCGAGCCTGATTTCTTTATATTACAAAAGAATAAATGGACGTGGACGTGGGACATGAATCTTTCGCATTATTCCACGGTTTGGACAGTGAGATAGAAGCTGCAGGTTTTGCTTCTCGGCTGCAGGACCCCTACACAAAGAATCTACCTGACTGCTGGAGCAGGGCATTTTTCAAGGAATATGAAGTGGTGCTCCAAATAGCAAAAAAGGGCATGATTCTGCGGCCATAGGCCAGTCAGAAGGGGGGGGGCCCCCCGAGGGCTCGGAATACATAAGACAGTTTTGCACTCAAGTTCTCAGAAATTTACATTTTTTATTTATTTCATTTACTTTAGGAGGCTGTGATTGGAGTTGGTATACCACGTTATGGTGCATGGGAATAAAAATGAATGCACACATGATTTGCAGACATGTGTCATTGCCATCCTCATGTTTTCAGTTCTAAATGTTTAAACTAGATTGGTTTGGTGGCATTTGGAATATCGGAAAATAACCGGTGACAAATGGCTTGCACCAAATCTTGCATATATTCGTGTCGTCATAATTTTAATTTTTATCGAAATGATTTTTTTTAAAACGAAATGAGTTTGAACTTTGAGGAAAGGGGTTGCAACGGCTGGTGCTCCACTGCACCATGATGCTGACTGGTGCTCCAATTGTGAAGGCCGGTGCTCCACTTGGAGCAGTAGTTACTATGTTAAAAAATGGCATGTGCTGGAGCGTGTAATGCGCAGAGCAGCTAGAATGGTGTATGGTGACTTTCGTAGTTCAACCTGTGTAACTGTGCTTTGTAACAAACTGAAATGGTATTCCATGGCAGATGGAAGGAGAAGCCACAGATTACAAGTGTTTTTTCCGTATCCTAAATGGAAATACAATACTAAACCCCTCCGACTTTTGCTCTCCTCCTGATTTTGCCATTTTACAAAATATTTGCCAGGCATGCGGGAGGTTAACCAACACGAACGCCTGGTGAAGACTGGACTCGAGCTTTTGGAACTTCGTAGGCTTAAATTTGATCTTGTTCTGACCTACAAAATTGTTCGGGGTTTGATTGCTGTCGATTTGCCCTTTTTCGATTTCTCTCCCAATTCCCAATTTACTCGTGGTCATGATTGGAAGTTGACAGTTCAAGGATCACGCCTTGACTGCCGTAAAAACTTCTTTGCAGTTCGGATTGTCCCGGTCTGGAACGCGTTAAGTGCCGAAACGGTCAACATGTGCACAGTGACTGGGTTCTATAAAATGCTGATGACCGAGCCATTGTCTCGATTTTTAAAACGGCATTAAATCCAAATTTGGTGGGCCATTGCGTTTTTAATTTTGGATCCGGTGTCAGTGGCTCACAACCCTTCCGGTACCCTTCCACCCATTGGTGGTAAATGTACATATTATTATATTATTATTATTATATTTTGTTAGTCGTCTCGACCACGTCAGAAACGTAAAGCGTTACAGGTGCAACAAAAACTCCCTGGCTGGGTCCTTTTTCCCCCGTACTATCATTGAGTGGAATAAGGCTTTGACCACGACGATATCTTTGCTAAAATGCTGTTAGCATGTTGTCGGTCACTTACATGTAGTCACTGTTGCTGAGTGTTTCCTCATATTCTGTTTCTCTTGTTTTCTTTTTCTGTTAATTGTTTTTAACCTGAAATTGCTATTTTGCTCTTTTAAGGCGTTGCAATTATTTTGTAAATAAATCAATAAATAAACAAGCTTCGTATATTCCCAAAAAACAGCGATAACAGGCATTCATTTTTCAGCCCTTGCAAGAGTTGGCACAGTGCCGGGAGGTCAAACACGATTTCTATCCCAGTCGGCTTTGGCATTTCCTTCTCTGTTTCAAGGTCGTTTCTACCGATTTTAGTTCCTCTTATAAAATTTTCATCCAGTAGGCGGTTGTTACTCCCCCCACCCAAAAAAAAAAAAAAACCCTGTTTCAGAAACCCGAATGCCAAAATGTCCTTCAACACTTGACATTTGTGCTAGTGACTGGTAACCGAAAAAAACTTTTACTGACACTTTACCCATCAGCCATATGTTTTGTGGTATAATTCCATGTATTTTCATATCTAACTGCACTGCCACTTGTGTCCAAGTTCCAGATTGTCCATTGTGTATTCACTATTCATAATGCCAAGTTGGCTCACAGATTTCCCAACAGTGTTCACTCATACTAAATAAAAAATTGATAGTCATTCACTGCACTTGAAAAGTCGTAGTAGGGTGATAAATCTCAATTCCGTGACCACTTTTTGGCTAGAATGGTTTGACGATTGATTTGGCTTCTATAGCCACCATGTCCCTCCCAAAAATTCTGGTATTTTCCGCTAGAGGCCCAAATTAAATATGGCTGCCAGCGGCCATATTGAAAAAGTAAATTTCGAACCAGACCACCTACAATCAAGGACAAAGACACTTTCTCGGGTAAATCGAGCACGAGGATTCCAAATTTGAACTTAGTGTGATGTTACAATATCATTTTCACCCAAAAATCCAAGATGGCTGCCATCCAGTAGAGTGAAAACCAATGTTTCTACTCTTACAGTATGGTGGAAATGGAATTTTAAAAAATGTATGCGTACCTTGAACAAATTGCAACCAAACCCATTCCTAGTGTCTCAATTCTAGAATGTCATCCTGTACAACATTTCCAAAATCCGCCGAAATTCGAATCCAGGAACATTCCGAAAACATTCCGGGAACTTTCCAGGAACATTCCGCTAACGGTTTAGATGCTAGAAGCAAAAAAAAAACATTTTTTTGGTGGCAACCAAAAAATGTTTTTTTTTTGCTTCTAGCATCTAAACCGTTCATCCGATTGAAAATAAACTGTTTCCAAATTATGTTTAGAATAAAATTTTCTGCAAAAAAGGTTCGATTCGTATTTTTGGTAAAATTAATGCTTCTTACCGAAATTCGTGATTTAAGTTCTATTGGGCCGTTTATGTATGCTAGGCATACAATAGCGCATACGAGTATTACAATTCGTGACTTTAAACGGCAGCAATGTTAGTTCTAATTATGATCCACTGATGTAAGTGGGCTTAACTGAGAGGTGAAGATGTATGTTTTCCAACAATGGTAATACAAAATTTATTTTAATGAGGAGCTAAGCTACAGCAGTTTATCTATGTTCTAGCGCTTTGTTTTTTGTGTCGTATTAAGAAAAGTTCCATATTTAATCTGCTGCAATAGCCATTATAATTCAAATAAATGGATGTGATTAGGCTTAGATGAAAGATGAAGATGCATATTTTCCAACAAGGGCAATTCAAACGCTTTACATTAATTAGAAGCTACGCTACGCCAGTTTTATTACATTGTAGCGCTGTGCTTTTCGCGCTATTTTGCAATAAGTTCCATATTTAAACTGCTGCAGTACTAGTTATAATTCAGATAAATGAATAGGATTAGGATTAGATGAAAGGTGAAGGTGTATAGTTTCCAACAAGGGTAATTAGAACGATGTATATTAATTAGAAGCTAAGCTACGGCAGTTTTACTACATAGTAGCGCTTGGTTTTTCGCTATTTTACAATAAGTTCCATCTTTAAACTGCTGCAGTACAAGTTCTAACTCCGATAAATGGATGTGATTAGGCTTAGATGAAAGGTAAAGATATATATTTTCCGAGGAGGGTAATTTAAACTATTTATATTGATTAGAAGTTAAGGTACGACAGGTTTTCTACGTTGTTGTGCTGTGCTTTTTGTTATCATTCAATAAAAACGATTTATTTTAAAGAGGAACTAGGCTACAGCAGTTTATGTATGTTCTAGCACTTTGACTTTTGTGTCGTTTTAAAAAAGTATTTAATCTGCTACAATAGCCGTTATAATTCAAATAAATGGATGTAATTAGGCTTAGCTAAAAGTGAAGCTGTATATTTTCCAACAAGGGCAATTAAAACGATTTATGTTAATTAGAAGCTAAGCTATGACAGTTTTTCTACATTGTAGCGCTGTGCTTTTTGTGCTATTTTAGAAAAAGTTTCATCTTTAAACTGCTGCAGTACCAGTTATAATTCAGATAAATGGATATGATTAGGATTAGATAAAAGATGAAGGTGTATATTTTCCAACAAGGGTAATTAAAACGACTTATATTCATTAGAAATTAAACTTTGACAGCTTTCTACATTGCAGCGTTGTGCTTTTTGTGCTGTTTATCACAAGTTCCATCTTTAAACTGCAGCAGTTCCTGTTCTAATTCAGATAAATGGATGTAATTAGGCTTAGATGAACTAAGCCTAATCACATCCATTTCTCTGAAGTAGAACAAGTACTTGCAACTGTTTAAAGATGGAACTTGTGATAAACAGCACAACAAGTACAATGCTGCAATGTAGAAAACTGTCAAAGTTTAGCTTTTAATTAATATAAGTCGTTTTAATTACCCTTGTTGGAAAATATACACCTTCCTCTTTTATCTAATCCTAATCGCATCCATTTATCTGAATTATAACTGGTACTGCAGCAGTTTAAAGATGGAACTTTTTCTAAAATAGCACAAAAAGCACAGCGCTACAATGTAGAAAAACTATCACAGCTTAGCCTCTAATTAACATAAATCGTTTTAATTACCCTTGGTTGGAAAATATACAGCTTCACTTTCAGCTAAGCCTAATTACATCTATTTATTTGAATTATAACTGTCATTGCAGCAGATTAAATATGGAACTTTTCTTAAAACGACACAAATATCAAAGCGCTAGAACATAGTTAAACTGCTGTAGCCTAGCTCCTCATTAAAATAAATCGTTTTTATTAACATTGTTGGCAAACGTACATAATCACCTTTCATTTAAGCCCACTTATGTCACTGGATCATAATTAGAACTAATATTGCTACTGTTTAAAGTCACGAATTGTAATACTCGTATGCACTATTGTATGCCTAGCATACATAAACGGCCTAATAGAAGTTAAATCACGAATTTCGGTAAGAAGCATTAATTTTACCAAAAATACGAATAGACCCTTTTTTGCAGGAAATTTTATTCTGAACTTAATTTGTAACTAGTTTATTTCCAATCGGATGAACGGTTTAGATGCTAGACGAAAAAAAACCCGTTTTTTGGTCGCCAAATATGCGAATTTATGCTAATTAGCGACGTTTTTCGAAATGGTCCCGGATTCGGTTTTTGGCGGATTTTGGAAAGTTGTACAGGATGACATTCAAGACATGAGACACTAGGAATGGTTTTGGTTACAATTTGTTCAAGGTAACATACATTTTTTTTTAATTCCACCACACTATAAGAGTACAAACATTGGTTTTCGCTCTACTGAATGGCAGCCATCTTGGATTTTTGTTTGAAACCGATATTGTAACATCACATTAAGTTCAGATTTGGAATCTTCGTGCTCGATTTACCCGAAAAAGTGTCTTATACTTGCTTCTAGGTGGTATGGTTCGAAACTTACTTTTTCAACATGGCTGCTGGCGGCCATATTTGATTTGGGCCTCTAACGGAAAATGCCGGGATTTTGAGGAGGGACATGGTGGCTAGATTTTTTTTATAAATGACCTACAGAAGGCAAATCAATCGTCACAGCCAAGGGAACGGGCTTGGCAGAATCAGCGGGGAAAGAAGGCCCTGTTGAGCTTGACTCTAGTAAACCATCCTAGCCAGAAAGTGGTCACGTAATTGAGATTTATGATCCTACTATCATTCTCATGGTAGCCTACTTTCCCAATTTCTTTTGGGGTTGGACCAACAAAACCTGTTAAGGACCTTTGCATAGCGCTAGTTGCTAATGTAGATAGATTAGTAATATTACCATGTTTACTCTATTTAGCCTTCACATTAATTAATGTCTCCCTCACCCCCCCCCCTTTTTTTTTCCACTTCGTTGACTCATTATTGGTGTTCTGTCTCCGGGTTAGCCTACCCTACAGTGTGTGGTCAAAACTGAATTTTTTTTTCAGCTTAATTTGATCGCAATTTCCTCTGATTTGTTCCCTTCCCTGTGATCTTACTGGTTTCCCACAGCTAGGATTTATTAGTTACGTGGCGCTCCAAAATTCCACTGTAAACCCTCATTAGTGACTAATTTCGTTGCAAATGTTTACTCTCATCGACATTTTCAACCATTTTTTAATGTAGACAACCAATTATGTTGCGAGTGCCATGCAGATAAATGAGTTTTACAATTTAGTAATGAGTATGCTGGCCGATTACGTCGCCTTTGAGGATAGCCAAAGATGGAAGAAAGAAAATTGTCGGTTCTCTTGGCTGAAAATCGTTGTAAATTTTTGTCGCAGCGCGTCTCCACCTTCAGAAGCATGTTAAAACAACACAAGAAAATTGGTTTTTCATCTTTCTGACAAGGCCAATCTGTGAAACCACATACCCTATACGATAGTGACTTCGGACCCATGTCACCCCCACCCGCTGACAAAATTGATCAACCTCCCTGTGTATTTACAGAGCAAAACAACAACACCCGTCCTGTGTTTTTACAGAATTACTTGACCACCCTGTGGTTTTACAGAAACTGCCAGACCACCCTGCATTTATACAGAGCTAAGCAACAAAACCATCCTGTGTTTTTACAGAAATTGCTAGACCACCCTGCGTTCATACAGAGTTACGCAACAAAACGATCCTGTGTTTTTACAGAACCATTTTTACCCCAATGAGGTGCCATGCACTTGTTTGTAGACACGGTCCTGAAACGTGCTCGTGCTGTTGATTTTCATCCTAAGAGAAGATTCATCCAGTTTTTCCATGATAAGGCTGTAGGCCAAGCCCAGAAAGAGGGTTGTACACCAAATAACGTAAGCACTTCTCAAGGTTTGAGGAGGGATTTTCTCAGTCGCTGTGAGAAATCAAGTCATGCTCTCCCTACATATACCCCTTCACAGAGTAATAATGAACCAATCGAGCTTCTGGGCTGGATCTACACTCGCAAGCATAATTAGCCTGAGGGGATGAACTTCCTTGTGGATCTTGATTTGCGCAAAGATGTGGGGGACTTTGGCTTCCGCATAGGGTTCATCCGTGATCGCCACCTTCTCACTGATCGAGCCTTCATGCACTACCTTGACAATGTGTACCAAAATGCAAACGAACGAATTTTCAACTTATAAGTTATAGGTTCATAGATGCCAGATTTAATGAGCTCTTCCAAGATTTTGGGTTCATAGGAATGGGAGTTGAGGAATACAGGGGTGTTTTATTTATCAGCACAGGTGATCGTAATGCACTGGTTGTTCCTGAGGGAGTGGAGTGTACGGAGCAGGTCGAGGGTGGTGGTAGTTGCAGGGCTGGAAAAAGTTCCAAACTTCCCTGTATCCCACGTCAGCCTTCCCACTCCAGTATAATGTGGACCTAATGACCTTTTTTTTAGTGTGTCTGCTGCCACATAAAAATGCAGGGCTTGACCCCCCCCCCCAACAAAAGTTGATTAGCTAAACTGCGATGCAAAATGAAACTTTTGTATAGCAGACATTTTTACGACATTTTTACTAACATTCGACATTTACGACATTTTTACTAACATTCGACATTTTTACTAACATTTTTTGTTTTGTTTACTTAAAGGAAAAATGTTCGTACTGTTGTCAGCAAACGGAACCTTTCAAAGCTCTTGTTGCATTGCTGGAGTATTTTATTTTATTTTATTTTAATTATATTTAATACATACCAAGCGTTTAATTTTTTCAGGTAGTAAAATTATCATTCCTACAGCACTTCAAGACATTTGCACAAGTTAGCCACCGTTGAGAATCGTTGTAGTTAGACTCCTCCCCACCCACAACCCTTTCACCACACCCATCGTTCTTGCTGGCCTGAGAGAGTGGACTAAGCCCACTAAAGTAGCAGGGAGGGAAAGTAACTTGCCTAAAACGCGTTGCTCTGTGCAGCTACTAAAACAACTAACGTTGGGAACTCGCCTTTGCATTTAAAACGAAATACAAACCATGTAAGTTAATCACTTGCTGTTATGAGTAAGTGGCTTTTGAAATTTCTGAAACTACACTCTTACAATGATTTTTTTTTGTTAACTCGTAGCTTCCCGCTAACATCTCAACCTTCCCGGTATCCTAGATACCAGGATACGGAACTTTTTCCAGCCCTGGGTAGTTGATAACGCAGCATTGGAGTTTCTCAGAGACCGCCGGTGCCCAGTTTACCTACTCAAGGAGTAACTGGAGGTCGGCTGTCAGATTAGCTTTCTGGCAAACAATGGCTCTGTTTACACTGGGTATAAACTTGGGGTCAACGACAATATTTGGGTTTCTTCTGGGAAAAGAATGTGTGAGAACACATTCAGGTTGTCCAGTGAGACAACATCTGAAACGCATAATTCAATGGTTTCGGTTCGCAAGTCGAAATGAGGTTCACGCTCAGTTCAGGGCAGTCAGTCCGGCGACTTAGAGGGAGATCATGGGTAGCAGAAACAGATGGAGTTTCACCTCGGGCTGGGGGATTTGAGGTCAAGAGCAGATACTAATTCACACGACCACATTCGCTACCATTGCGCTAGTTTCGGTTTCGAAAAAGAGATCGGGAACTTGACGCACGGTCCAAGGAAGGGCTGTTCATTGTAGGCAGTCAGGCGAAGCTCTAGCTGAACAAGGGTATCAGGGGACTTAGTTCGATCCTGTAACAGAAAGACAACAGGTGGATCCCAAGCTTGACAAGTTTTCGGACACGGTACTGTTCAAGATGTTTTCTAGTCCGGTCGCATTTGGAGTCAACCTGCGAGAGCAACTTTCTGAGGTGGTTAGGCTTAACAAGCAAAGAAATACGATCACATAGTTTACATTTCCTTTGTTTAGCCCTTCGCGTGCCATGAACGTCATATCACGTCCTAACCAAATGTTCCTGGGAGACCACGAACGTCGTATGATATTCATTTAATTTATTAATTAATATTATTAATATTCATTTATTTCATGAATGTCATTTAATAGACGCCAGTGCGAAGGCCTTTGTAGACATGCGAGTGATTGGGTTCCGGTCAGCTCGAGTGTCCTACAGGGCTCTCTCTTGGGCCCACTCCTCTTTAATCGTTTCATTACTGATTTTCCTCCTCATATCAGATGCTTTAATCAGAGTTACGCTGACGACTTGAAACTGTTATCCCCTTCCCCGAACGCATGATCCCGCAAAACGACATCAATAACGTTTTCGACTGGACTATTGAAAACCATCTTCTCAACCACGATAAATGCACCATTCTGTCTTTTCTTAACACCTAAACGGCAGAATCATTTCTACAAAATCCTCTCACCTCGATCTTGGTCGATACCTCCCTTAAATTCCACTCCAGTGTCGACAGTATCATTTCTAGTTTACAGAAAAGCTCATTTCATTCTCAAAAGTTTTTCTCATGCTAAACCTTCCCTTTTTGCCATGCTTTACAAAGTTTTTCTTAGACCTGTGATGGAGTATTATTCTTAGATATCTCGCCCATGCAATGCCTCTTTTCTGACACGCCTGGAAACCTGTCAGTGCCGTCTCACGTGGTGTAAGCAACTAAATTCTTTCCCATCCCATGAACGGCTTAAACAACTTTCCCTTGTTTCGGTCAACTCTCGTTTCCTCAGAGGTGATCTACATACCAAATCATTCACCACCTTATTGACGTTAACATCTCTCTGATTTTTCTTGTTTCTCGATCTCTTAACACCAGCGGTACCCTTTCAAACTCCGGGGAAACCTATCCCTTGGCAACTGTAGACACCGGTACTTTTGCGAGCGAGTCGTGTAGCCATAGAATGCCCTTTCGGCTCACGTGGTCTCTTTGACCTTGCTTAACTTCTTTAAACGCCGTCTGGACCTGTTTCTCTCGTAGTTCTTGGTGGGGAGAGGGGGGTAGCATATATATTTTTTTAGCCGGCACTGTCTTATTCTATTTCATGTGACACCCACTCAATTCTCGCAGTGCTTTTTAAAGAATATATACCAACACAACTTTACCGAGCCGGTTTTAAAAATTTTGTCAATACTGGTGCAATATTTCCGAAAATTGAATGCTTAATTTTTTTGTATTAACAATCGTAATAAAGTGCAGTTTTCTTCAAAAGTGCAGTTTTCTTCAAAAGTCCAATACTTATTAATATGAAAAATTTTGAAATGATAACAAACAGTTAAAGATAGGTAGGTAGATGCTCAGTGATTTCCTGAACAAAATGCCGCACACTGCATGTCGTTATCTCAAACGGTTCCCGGTTATCAATATTTCAGCGAAAGTTGCTGATTCTGTTCCGATACCCCAAATATCGGCAACCGATCTAATCCAGTATCGGGGCAGTCTTAGTGCTGCATCCATTCACACACGTCTTTTTGCAATTTCTGTATGCTTAGTGCTACCAAGACTACTAACTTTACTACCACAAATTAGGGGCTTTTGTTTTCATTTTAACGCACCAAAAATGGCATGTAAAAAGATCCATTACTTGATTTTTTACAATTTTATTAAGTGGACTAGCAGTCGTATCTGGCTTCGCCTGGAGATTTGTTTGGCTCGTGGTTGTTTCCCAGTATTTGGTCAGTGCTGCCTGATCGTTCGCAGCAACAGTCAATTTTTCTTCGTGTAATACGCCGTTTTTCCGCCAATCCTCTTCCTCCCTTCTTATCTTGTCCTGTCCCTCTCCTCTCCGTTTCCCTCCCTTCCTCCTCTTCGCTACATGTAGTTGAATTTGGATAGTTATTTGAATTAATACTGCCCCTCCCCCTCTTGTGAGGTTTTGGGCAAATTGGTGTTCCAAACAACCCCCCAGAAATTCTCTTTTAGGTTCAGTTAAAGTGTAATGATAATCATATGTGTAACGGTAACAGCTCACTACCCCCCGTCCCCCACTCATAGTCTTTCACTGTGGCTTAAGCGATGCGTACCATGTGAAAAATAACTGTGCACGATGTCATTTAAGACTTGCTCCTGAGATTACCATGTTTGGTTAGAAGGATAATTTTTGCATCCTCTACCTTCTCAATCAAATAGTGGAGCTAACATAAGCACTGACCCACCAATGGGCATTCCCCGTTCAGGCCCCTCCCCACTCCCAGTTTATCGCTTTGGCTTGAGAAATCCGTACCGTGTGAAAAATAACTGCCCTTCGTACATGATATCAATTAAGACATGCCTTTGCGACGACCGCGCCGAGCAAATTGTTAGTCGAAGCAACAATGTGCCAATTTCAACTTCTTTTCAAGGCAACAACGTTCCAATTTCTTAAAGCCAAAGAATTGAGACACTCGCACGTTTTCATTATTCCCTATTTGGGGGTCGTCGTCGTCGTTGCTTCATTTCTGCTATGGGACTTTGGTTTATAATGTAAGACGATGCAGATGCTTGTACTTTTCACCCGATGTTATGGCCTGATATGGTTTATTTTGCACACAGATAGAGCATGCGAAGGGTTAACGGCAGTGAAGGTATGATGAAACACAGTAATGCCAACTGGATAACATTTACTTTGGCTTGACCAACAATTGCACCAAACATTTAAGCTTTGACCAAAAGTACAAGTTCAACACGGGATTGATTTGTGAATTTTTGGTAGATTTAACATAGACAAGTCGCTATGTTCTTCAACCTTCTTCAGGCGAACTGTGACGAAGACAACACTACATGCTACAATGATTTTTTTTTAATTACATGCTGGCGCCGCCTCCAGCAACTGTTGGTTATGGCAATGGACGGGATGCTGGAGCAAGGAGGGCGTTCCATTTCGTAGAAAAGTCGGAGGTGAGCGCCAGAGTAATAATCTTTAGTATACTTTGATGTGCAGGCTCCTGTAAGCTCATGAGTGCTCATGAGTGCTCATGAGTGCTCCTGGAGCTCATGAGCTCCGAAAGTGTTGGCTGGCCTCATATGAGCAAGCAGTGTGCTTCATTTTGGTGTTAGATTTGACGATAACCCTTGACTTTTTCCAAGCAATGCTGTGTTGAATTTGGAGATGGTGGGCCGCCACTCCATTTTTCCTATCCCCCTTAGAGACGTGTGTTGGTGCGCTGGCGACCTCTTGGATACTGTTTAACAGACGCATGCACCTACGACCTTGTAGACAATACCCTAAAAGATTTTCAACCACTAGTTTTTTTTTAAAACTTAGCAAAACAACATTCAGCCAATTTTTTAAAACAACATACACTTTTGAAACAGTTTCAACATTTACTGTCTTTTTATTGCCATTATTCAGTCATACTGTTGTAAAAATCTCTGCTTAACAATCCATCCGAAACATAAATTCATTACCTTCTGGTTAGACAATTTATGTTAAACTGTACACTTTGAATAAATACTTAACAATGTACATATGTACAATTTACAGAGAAACACTATTGTACAAACAAGTAATATACGATGACACTATTGCATTTTACTCAAATACACACATTGAAAAGTTATTTGCTTTAAAATAAAACAATTCAATAAGATTGTAACTTGCTGAAAATAAAATACAACTGAGTATTTTAAGAAAATTCATGCTACCGTAATTCGAAAGTATAATAAAATGCACTATTTTTTTTATAAATAGTAACAAAAACACAGTAACAAGCCCACAGCAGAATATAATCAGAAACAAATACTTCATATTTTAATTTAAAAAGAAATTATACTCCACACCAGTGAGTCTCGCACAATTACGGAAGAGGGATGAATTAACAAGACATTTGAAAGAAAGAAAATCCTACGTGCATTCAGCCAGTCAAACAGAACTTTATAATTTGCTTACACAAACAGTGGTACCGTTTTTACAATAGTTTCTATGTGTCATAGTGTCATCATTAAAATGGTTATCGTCCTAGAAAAGTCATTGCTAAGATGGCCAGTTTCACAATTCCAAATCTAACACAACCAACTAAAATGTTATACGGTAATATCTGAAATTCTGCCATACACCAGACACGCACAACAACAAAATGGACACATTCATTTTGGCTATTCACACACTGTGAGTGCACAGCGATACACTGCACTATTTAATTTCTTGGGAAAAAACGTATGTTGGTCACGTCAAATATAGCGTACATGGTCGTGTCAAGTATATATTGATAGGATTAATAAAAGGAGAGATTAATTATGGCTTACTGCAAGATACAGTACAAGCCACTATTGTGAATACGTAATATCACGAGCCTGTTAACCAAATAAAACGTAAGTAAAATCGTGAGTATAGCCAACGACTAATTTCAAGCCAAAATATGATAAACTAGTAATGCAGCAATAAAATATAAGAAGGACAGTGGAACTAATAGCGCACTTGCTACCACGATTAAACCTAGCAAGGGATATTGCATGCATTGTGTCTGCATCCACCACGCACAACCATTATGCACAAAAAGTGCATATCGATAACAAAAAAATGCTCTTTGCTTAACTAAATGTGATCTAGGTACATTATACCATTTTAATCGGAAATTCATATATCAAGTGATGTAGTATTTGTACTCCCAAGAAAGTATAGTTTGGTTAGTAGGCATCACAATTCACTGATAAAATAAAATAAATATAGAAAAAAGGCTTATAAAAGGAAAATCGTACAACAGAATAACGTAGTACGTTACTATGTTATTCTAGTGCATTATCTTTGCTGATGGCCTTTAAATTATTTACAGCGATTTATGTTTATTTGTTTAAAAAAAAAGGCATAAAAATGTGGAATTTTCATGTCCGGCAAGGTTTCCAAATTTATATTTAAAGGGGCCACCCCAGTGATCAAAATGAAATTTACGAGGGAAAGAATTATTTATTTGAAATATCTAGCTTGATATTAGGTCAATCTAGCATGATCACTCCTCCTAACCTAACATAAACTCTGTAGGAAAAAGACCCCAATATAGATCTTGAAACTACAATTTCCTTTATCTCAAAAGAATGTATCTATATGTTACTGACGTAATGGTCATTAATTCTATGTGCATCTCAGAATTTTTGTGCAACTAAACCATTAATAATTATAACTTCAAAATTTAAGGAGAAAAAAAATCCAGTCAGAAGTACCTATTGTGCTGCTCATTCCCAAATGTCAACACTGTTAACAGAAAATCAGTCAACACAATAAGTGAAAGGATATTTCGAGGATGCCTTGCCAACATTTACAAAAAAATCCCTTTACTATTTTAATAAACAAATGATTGATAAACAACGGCGTAAATTCTAAGCTCATTTTACAACAACTTTTTGCCTTGCTAAAAGCTGTAACTTTACTTCTTGGAATAATTTGGTTCAAACATGATAAAACAAAGATGTCTGAACGAGAGATATTGAATAGGTCTACAATTTAATGCCATTATTAAGAGCAGCCTGTCACAAATACTGGGTCAACTATTATTTGCTTGGCTACTTGGTAAGCAATGTCCCCTCACAGACACCACAGCCTTAACTGATACATTACTGACGCACTCAAGAAGACGAGTTGTAAACCTGACAGGTTCGAGATCACTTATCACCTCACACGCAAACATCAAGCACATAATAAAAACCAAATGACATGTACTTTAAAATGTAGAAAATGTATCGGTTCCAAGTTTAGAACAATGACTCTTCACATTTTATGATTCCGATACTTGAAAGTATCATGGCACCAAAGTACCAGTATAACGGCACCAAAGTAGATTATTTTCATTAAATTTAAACAGCAAATTTACTTTACCCTCATTCTTTTCCTTTGGCTTGTTACCGCCATTTCTGTTGAGCAGACAAGCAGGTTCAATGTTTATTTTCAAAAATATTTTAACTAGGGTAAATGTAAAACTTGTTGAACACGAAACACAGCTGCAGTAAGAACAAGAAGAAATGTAAATAATGCGACGATGGAGTTTGTTCACATTTCTAAATATTTTAAGTTAATATTCTAAAGCCTAGTTTTAAGCTTTACAGAAATCCACCATTGTTGTAATTTGAGAGCCTTTGCTTGCAAAACACTGAAATAACAGCAGTGTTTTCACAATGGTCGTTATTGGGTCCACTGGATATTTGGTATTGAGCTACCAGTGTACTGGCCAGAACACTAGAAATTTATTATATTTTGATGACAAATAAGAGACAAACAATATAACCTACGTAATGAAATTTATAAGAATAAGAATACAAAATAAAACCACTGCTGAAGTACTAAGAGTACGATGCCATGAAAAAATAATGTTAGAAATTTCAAGTTCTAGTGAACAAATAACTGCGAATCATTTCCACTTTGCCATCACATGCAAAATTTCTTCAGTTTTATTTTAACACCGATGGCGTTAATAAGTCGTGGGCAACATTTATTGTACATGTCTCTCGGTTTTTACATCTTTATACCACATCATAACATCAAAACTGTTGGAGCTGTAGCCTTGGAATTTAAACCATTGGAAAGCTCTCGTCGAGCTAATTATTATAAGTATACTGGAATGACAAAAATGGTTAAGAGTTTTCAAAAATACTACATTATAATGCTGCGACCATTATCAATGAAATTATTTAATTTAAAGACCTGCAAGTGTCTGTACGTCAAAATTGCCTATTTGCACGGTCCTCTTAAAAAAAATTTGAATTGAACTTGTCAACGCAGCCACAACTGACCGAAAATAGGCATTAGTGTAATTCACATAATACTATTAAAATATTTTCTTAGTAATTTTTACTCAGCATTATTCTACACTAATACACCTAGCATGGAATTTGGTTTTGGTAATACTGGATGAGATCGTAAGTACGTGTTCGGAAATTCAAATACGAATGACGAATTATGCCCAGCATGTAGTTTGCAGCTTCAGTTTCGCTGCTTTGTGGGCTAAAGCGGGCACGGAGCTGTTTAATGGTTTGCCCCCGGAAGCAAGGCAATCCGGTATCCAACATCAGCGTTACAAGGGAAATGATGGCTTCTCTGTACGGCCTGAAATTAAAATATTACAAATCCAGTTTTATTGGCGTTTACTTCCAAAATAAAAACGGCAATAAACGTTCGTATATGGTAACGAGTTTCTATTTTAATCCCTACACCAAGCATCGTTGTGATGGCAGTCATGATTTATAACACTAATTTAATCACAGTGAGATCGGCCGAGTGAGATACTAACCTATAACCGCCTAGATACGAACGTGCGCCTTCAACGTATAGCAGCGAAAAACTAAGTCCCAGCGCGAGCTTTGTGAGGGGTCCCCGGGGACCCCGAGCAAAGCGGGCAGTCACAGCCCAGTGGTCAGCGTCGTCGGCACCAAACCAAAAGAATCTTCTCCAATGCTATTTGCCTTAGAGAAATTGAAGAGATCCGCCCGCGTCGCTACCCACTGCACAGCTTACTGTGCAGCCTCTATCGTATATATACTAAGACGGAACCAACACGACAAGAGGGGAGGAGGGTGGGAAGAAGGTCACGTATATTTTCTGGAGGCAATAGAAACCAAAATCAACCAGGTAATACTAGTATTTGAAGTTTCTAGTTGCCGACGAAAGTATACATTACCTGCTTATAGCATTCCACAGACTTTGTCAAAGGGGGCGGCGCCATCATGACCAAGTCCCCAAGGGTAGCGTGCAATTCCCCAAAAGATAAACTTTCCACAACGAAGACAGACTGTTTAGCTAAGCGTCTTTATTGTGCTTAAGGGGGTTATAATATACGTTGGGCAGCTACAAAATGCCCGATACGACACAATCCACCAGCATGGTGACACATGTCACGCAAGTAATGGGAGGTGAAGACGGTACGGCTTCGCCAGGAGGCAGCTTCCATGATGTCTGTAACAGAAACATTACTGTGGTATGCCCAAGAGGTAGAAATTGCACGTAGTTTGTGTGCGGTGACACGAATGTTTTGTTCAGAGCAACTGATACGGAGGGCGTCGTAAACTTGGACGATAACTGACTTGACCCAGGTGACAATCATTCGTGGTGAAGTCTCTCCAACTTTAGAAGTGAGTGGGAGGAATAACTGAGTGCGGCCTCACCTGAGCCGTTTGGATGCCTTTAGATAAAATCGTAGAGCTCGAACAGGGCACAAGGCCCGCTACAAGTCATCTCCTAAAATCTTAAAAAGTGCAGGAATAATGAAATGCCTAGGTTATTCGCTGAGTTTCTAAGTCTTGGCACGGAAGGTCGCTCTAGGGGTCAGGGTGACACCTGAATAATTATCCAAGAAGAAACAATCTGCAGCGGTGGCAGACAGTGCCTGCAGCTCACTGCAACGGAAGCAAGCGGCAAGGGCAACAAAGAAGACAGAAAGAAGCACTGTCAGGACAATGGAAAGGTCCTAGTCTGGGAATTGTTTGCGGATGCGAGGGCGGTCAATTATGAAAGAATGGATCAAGGATGAGATGCGGAAATCGTCGAGAAGGCCAAAGTTACCGGCCGCTTTGAAAACTACGTTAAGGGTGGAACGATAGACTAAAATAGTTGAGCCTTGGAGCCCGGAGAAGAGTGATCTCTCGGAGAAGCAAAGTGGAGTTAAACAAAGCTCGAGTAAACCAATTGGTAGCACATATCGCAAAACATGCTTTGCGGAATACTTAGTTGATAAGGAATGCCAATTGGCACGTGTCAGCGGGTGGTGATTCCGTGGAAAGGTGTTCACACAAGGCATTAGCTGCTGTACTTCACACATCTGCTTGCGAGGCGGCCTGGAAGCTAAGGTGGAGGAGGCGGTCGTTATCGCGGAGGACAAGTACTGGAACGGCTGCGCGGCGAGGCAAAAATAAGGACGAACCAAAATTCATTTTCGCATCAGCTGTGAGAAATTCAGATTGAGGATATGTATTGAAGTTGCGAGGACTAGCAGTGCCATCTCCTACCGAGCGGAAAAAGGAGGTTTCCCGTCCTAGCCGCGGAGGCGGAGGATCTTTATCCAATTTAAGAGGTGTTCCATTTCCTAACAGAATGCCTCTGGTGCGGAGGAGAGTGGTCAGGAGGGTCATGGACTGGCCAAGGACTGGAGGCTGGAGGGGTAGTTGATCACGTAGACCAAAGCCATATCCCGTAGAAAGTCTTCGATTCTTGCAGGGTGTATTCGAGGTAGGCTCAGGTTTGTAGAGAAAGCAATCCGTTACTATGCTTTCCACTGTCTTGAGTAGGTCGGAAAGGGAAATCGTCCGGCTCTATAACGGATGGAGGCGGAGCAGAATCTGGAGGCGGAACAGGATCAGGACGCTGAGATGGGCCGGAATCGGAGGTGAAAGCCGAGGTCGTTTAAGTAAAGCAGCGATCCAAGCCGAAGTAAGAGGCTTGGGGTCAGGCACTGGTTGCTTACGCTTGAAGGCAGCCAGGGTAGAATCCATGAGGGCGTGTTCTAGCATCTTGGAAAGTGGCTTGTCCGTTTTGCTATGAACGGAATGTGAGACACCGGAGAGTCGAGAGGAACGTGAGGAAAGGTCCAAAGGAATGTGGAGGGAAGGGGCTATTGATTTGGCAGCCAGTTTCCAGGCCTTGACTTGAAGTTTTAAGCGAGCGTAGCGTTCGTAAGCTCGGTAGAGTTTATCATTAAGAGAGCGTAAGTCCCGACCGGCGGAAGGGTGTCCGCATGGAATGGTAGAGGATGAAACTGTGTCGATCGGGGGGACGACTGGAATGGTGGTGTCGGAGAGGAACGGATTATACATCGGAACGGTAGCTTCCAAGGAGTCTTGTCCTGAAGTAAGTTCGAGAATTTTAACCCCCAGATCGGGAGCATTCAAGGAAACAGGGGAGGACAGACCGGCAGATCGTTAGGGGTCCCTTTAGCACGAGGCATTCCATCAGAGGCGGAACGCAGGCCGGAGGAAGGCGGAGGGCAGCCGGAAAGGAAGTGTCAAACAGCGGAACGATGATGTCAGGTCGCTCGTAGAGAAGAAAAGATGGACCACTCGGTTCTGTCTGAGTATATATACGATGGAGGCTGTGGAGTAAGATGCGCAGTGGGTAGCGAAGCGGACGGATCTCTTCAATTTCTCTAAGTCAAATAGCATTGGAAAAGGAGAATGCTAAAAGCAGATAATGTATATTTTTGTCGGCAACTGAAACTTAATTCAGACTATTTTTTGCAACCACTTCCACCTATTCGATTTCTGCCCTGATACGGATGAGGATGGCAAACCCACGAGGCTTGTGTTCCACCTTACATAGTTGGCACTTCCCGACTTCCGTAGATGCCTATAAGTCAACTGGAAACATAGTGCCGTGTCTTTCAAGATGGCTGCTTGATAGCAGACACTGTAACCTTCATCTACGCTTTAAACTCCAAAATACCAGTATTACCTGGTTGATTTTGGTTTCTATTGCCTGTTGAAAATATCATAACCTTTTTTATAGCTTTCTCCTTCTCAAAATGCTGTTCAATCTATTTTCTGAGACTTTATGTCCAACATCAATCACACTTATCTTCACCAAGTTAAGATATTAGATCTTTTAAAACTCGATCTCACAATATCTTGCGAATTTTCGACAGCTTTAGCAAGTTTGGTGGTATAACGGCTTCACATCTGTCTTCCTCGGGCACTAAGTTTCAGTCCGTTCTCCGTCTCCAACTACGACTTCGTTTTGTGTTTTGAATAACGGCGCCTGCCGTAGCCTCTCGTATTTACGATGTTGCTTGTTCCAATGCGTTTCTAGGTGAGCGCTAACCTCTCTGCTTATTAAATGGCTAATGGTGGGATTTGATAACCCTTGTAACTTCGTTAACTTCTTGTGCTTTCTGGTGTGCTCAACAATAGCAAGGGACTCTAGTCCTCGTAGATGTGCGTCACTTCTGTTGTTAGAAATTAGGAGCGTCTCGGAATTTTTCCAGTCAATCGGATGCTTCGTCTTCATGCAGTGGGTGGCTATGCTGCTGGTTTCAACTTTGTTTTGTACATCCGCATAGTGTTTTTCTCTCGTACGGATTTCTTTTCTGGTCTCTCCTATATATGTTGCTTCCCACCCACGCATGGGATCCGATACACTCCTTCTCTCGTATTAGGGACTCCCTTCAGCATTCCCTCAATGTCTTCTGGTTCACATTCTTGGAGCTGTGCTTGTCGATTTCTCGTACTCCTGTTGGTGCAGTCTCTTTCATTTTGTTTTCGGCCTATCAGCTGTTCCTTCAATTTCTTTCCATTCTTCAGGTAAGTGTTCATTCCACGCGCTCTCAGGACTCCCTGTATGCCACTACTGACTCCTTTCAGGTATGTTATTCCTACTCTCATTGGTGTTTCTATTTTTCCAATCGCTCCAATTGCTTCCTTTATCAATTTATTTAGGAGCCCCGATGGGTAGTCTAGCTCAATGAATTTTCCTTTTTGCTCGAGAGGTTGATTCCCAGACCTAGGTGATAAAAAAGAGACACTCCGTCGTGTAAATTGCTGGAGAGTGTTGACTGGTTGGGATGGGGTAGTAGGTAGTCGTTGAGGAACGCATGTATGCGGATACCTTGTTGGTGGAGATAGCCAAGAACTGGGCGTAGGACCATGATGAAGATGCGTTGGGTGGCATTCAGTCCGAAGGGGAGCAGAGGTACTCGAATACTGTTCCGTCTAGCGGAAAACGAAATAGGTGGCGGACAGACGCATGAAGTGGAATGTGAAGGTATGTGTCCGCAAGATCTAGTGACACTGTCCAATCGTTGGGCTGTAATGAATCTCGGAAGGAAGAGACTGTTTCCATTTGAAAGTGTAGATTGAGGATGAACTGATTTAGTGTTTTTAAGTTGAAAATGAGGCATGTTCCACCTGATTTCTTGCTGCACAGAAAGACGCTGCTGTAGAAGCCTGGGGTGAACTGGGGTAAACAACACGAATTGCTTTTTTTTGAAGGAGGGTCGTTATTTCTGTTTTGGAGCGGAACGGGAGCTGGTGCTTCCAGTTCCCAGGGTGGGTCTTGCACAGAGGGCTTCTGTAAAAACTTCGGCTTGAAGCCATTTAAAACTATTGAAAGAATCATTGAATCGGAGGTTACCTTCTGTCAAGCTTTGACATGGAACCGAAGACGTCCCTCCACTTCTTGAGGGGGAGGTGGAACGTCAGAAATTGTCGCGTCCCTGTTGTGGGAACGAGAGGAGGAACGTTGCCGTCTATCGGGAGTAGAGGGATGGCCCAGGGAACGACCACGTCCGCGTCCCTGGGACCGGGACGGAAAGGGCGATGCGGAGTGTGGTACCGGAGGTGGAGCAGGGTTTGGCATTTTTTTGGCTTTCCAATCGTCCTTAGGTTAATCAGGCTTGGAAGAAGAGATGGAACGTGGTCTGCGATTTTAGCGATACTTGTTATAACGAGGCTTGCGGGAGATGTCGAGGTGAGGGGCAGCTTTAGAAATCAGTCCATGGAACAGGGATTCAGATTCGTGAATGGGCTGATTTCGGAAAAGATGAATAGTGGAAACGTGGAGATTTGGTGCTGTTCAGAGCTATCTCTCGTAAAAGGAGCGTGGAGTTGAAGAATGCGTGTGTGAACCAATTCATTGCATGGTAAGTGGCAAAGCAGCTCTTCCTAAAACTTGATTGATGAGGAATTGGCGGGTGTCATAAGGAGGGGGATCGGTGTAGTCTTTCACACAGTGCGTTGGCTGCAGTGCTAAGGACATCCGCTTGTGACGCGGTACGAAGACCAAGGCGGAGGATGCAGTCGTTGTCACGAAGGACGAAAACAGCAACCACAGCTCGTCGAGGAAGATAGAGAGCGGAACCGAAATCCAGCTTGGTATCAGCGGTGAGGAATTCTGACTGCGGATAAGTGTCAAAGTGTCTTGGGTTGGCCGTTCCTTCTCCGATGGGACGGAAGAAGTAATTTTCGCGGCCCGGACGAGGCGGAGGCGGATCCTTATCCAATTCAAGAGGCGTTCCGTTACCGAAGAGGACGCCGCCGGTTCTGAGCAGTGTTGTGAAGAGCGTCGTTGATTGTCCTAGTAATGGTGGTTGGTGTGGGAGTTGGTCACGCAGACCAAAGCCAAAACCAGTTGCAAGGCCTCGGTTCTTGGATACTGGATCGGAGGCGGAGGATGGCTTGTATAGGTAGCAGTCCGGAATGATCCCTTCGACCAGTTTTAATAATAACTCTGGAAGTGGGATTTCCGAGGGATCAGGGTCCCCTGGGAAAGGAGGTTCAGGTTGATCTGAAAGGGACAGGTCTGGTGAGTAATAAGAATCAAGATCGCTATCTGCAGGAGGAACGGGCGGAATCGGTAACGGAGCTGGCGGAGCGGAATTTGGAGGTGGATTATTTGGAACGGCAGAGGGACCAGCGTCCTCTATGGAAGGTCGGTGGCGCTTAGGGACGGAAGCAAGCCATGATGAAGTTTAGTCTGAGACTGGTGCCTTCCGCTTAAAATTTTGAAGGGAAGAGTCCATAAGAGTGTGCTCATCCACTAATATCTGTCCCAAGTATTAAAAACATACATAAAAGTTTACAACAAGATTAAAATAAGTCCCGTTAGAGTCGATTTATTACATTAGCATTTGTTAGTTTAAAAACACCTCAAATGAATAGCGAGATCTATCTTCCGAAGACCATGCCTGAACTGGTTAAGACTCGAGGAGGTGACTAACTCTGATGGCAGACCAGTTAGTCCCAGTTAGCGTTAGCGTTGTACCAGTTAGCGTTGCATCCATGGGGATACAACACGGTTCACCATGTTGTACTTTACACAGTACTTTACACAGTACTTTACACAGTCCCTTCTAGCAGGGGGCACAGCGATCTTAAACGATTGGCCCTTTTATAGTGGTTACCGCGCATGGAGAAAAACGAACTTGGGTCAACATCAACCAATCCACGTAGAAAAGAAAATGTTAGACAAAGGTCTGCATGAAGCCTTCTTAGCTCAAGGGAGTCCATAGCCACACATGCAAGTCTGTGATCATAAGTCATATCATGCATGCCTGGTAAGTACTTAGTAAAGGCCCTCTGAATGGATTCAACATGCTTTATGTCCTTAACAAGATGGGGGTTCCAGACCTGACTACCATATTCAACAAGCGGTCTGACATAGGTCTTAAAAGCCATTACTAAAGTTGTTCTGTCCCCAGAAACAAAGCATTTCCTGATCATAAGTGCAATGCGTTTTGCCATGGCAACAATAATACAACAATGTGTAGAAAATTTAAGGTTGGATGTAAAGTTTATGCCAAGGTCCTTTGTCTCATGGACAAATTTAAGTTGGGAATCACCCAATAATATTCAGCCTGCCTGAGCCTATTCCCCAATGGCAAAACTTTGCATGTATGTACATTAATGGGAAGTTGCAATACCGCTGACCAATCAAGCAGGTAGTCCACTGCAACCTGGAGTGAGTTGTGATCATGGTGGTCAACAATAGTACTATAAACTTCAATATCATCTGCAAATTTGGGATGTTTTACTTTACCAATGCATGGGGTGAGATCTGAGATGAACAGTAGAAAAAGCAGAGGACCCAAAACTGATCCTTGTGGGACACCACTTGTTACCAGTAGGGATTCAGAGTAGGATTCCCCAACAGATACCTCTAAGATCTTTGTGAAAGAAAGTCCTGTATCCAATTAAGTATGTGTCCAGTAAAACCTCAGTTATCCGAACCCCGATTATCCGAACACCCTGATTATCCGAACTGCCCTTGGCCAAGAAAACCGGCAAAGTCCGAGTAGGCCTAAAGAAAATAACCAATACTTGCTGAACCCAGGCAATCTTGGAATGCTAACAGCCACTAGTTGTTCTTCCACAGTATTTTTTACCAACTCCGAAATCTTATTACTTTTTATTTTTATTACCGTGCAAGTCAAGTTGTTATATGGTCTCAAATATTGTCGATCGTCGATAGCGCTCCCGCAATCTGTAACGATCCACCATCGTTGTGTCCTAGCCGGCCATCCACAAAAAACGCGCTCACGCTAATTCCAATGAGGCGACCTTGACTAGCTTTGCGTGACGTCACATTATGACTGGCCCCAATACCACGTGCCACAAATGAACCAATCGGAGCTCGCGAGTCGCGCTACTACAGAACGCACCAACGGCTTTTGAAATGGAGCAGTTAATTGGAGGAAAAGGCAGTGACGTTGACAGCAGCAGGAAAGGGGATTTCCCCGGGATTCCCAGTGGCAAATGCGACAAGATGGCGGCCGAACGATGCTTGTTTAATGAATTGGCCTCCGTTCGCTTGAACCAAGCGCTATTTTCATCACACAGAAGCAATTTCATGTTAGTTTTGACGACGTAAAAATACTAATTAAGGTATAAATATATATAATATGATTAGTCCAGTCCTACTGCAAGAATTACTGCCTGCATAGAATGATTTATACCAAATCAAAGTTGATCATTCATAGGGACTTTATTTTTATTTTTTATTTTTTTTATTTACGGTACAGTACCATTTTAGTTTAATCGATTAATGCGATTAAACTATTTATTAGCAAAACAATTTAATCGCAATCAATTACTTAACTGAATGGCAATCTTAAAAATATGAATAAAGGTTGTTTATAGGCAAATAATACCGGTTTTGCCCGTAATTTTTCCCTTGCATGCAGTACGGCTGGTTTATTAACATTCATCGGATTATCCGAATTTTCGATTATCCGAACTACCCAACTAGTTCAGATAATCGAGGTTTTACTGTAATACCTATAGTCTTTAATTTAATGAACAATTTAGCGTGGACCACCGAATCGAAGGCCTTAGCGAAGTCAATACAAACCACATCAACAGGAGTACCCAATTCCAAAAAAGTGAGACCACAGTTGCAGTGTGGAATGCGAAGACAAATCCAGAGGAGTGAGTTGCGGTCCTATAAAGGAGGCCAGCTTGGCAGCAACTTTCCGGGCTTTGAGTTATAGTTTAACGCAGCAGACCATTCCTTCGTTCGAGAGAGTTCCTCGGAAAGGGAACGTAGGTCCCATAGCGGCAGAGGCTGGCTACAGGGAATCGGAGATGGGACGGCTCGGAAAGAAAGGGATTCAGGGGCGGAAGCGATTGTTCCAAAGAATCCTGTTCCGTTGTTAGTTCAAGAATTTCAATATTGTCCGCAACCGGCGGAGCCTGCGACGTAGATGCTGAACGAGGCGTACGGGATGAGGAACCATCCTTTGGCGTTCCCTTAGCTCGCGGTATAGGAACGGCGTTACCGGGATGCGGTTCGTAGATCGAAGAGCGCAGCGGGATCGAAGTGAACAGCTCGGCGGCTAGAGAAGAAAAGGTGAGCATACCGCTCCGCTTCGGCTTTTATATGATGGAGGCTATTCAATTTAATTTCTCTAGATTGAACAGCATTTTGAGAAGGAGAATGGTTTAAAAAAGGTAATGGCTATTTTCAAGGCAACTAGAAACACTTGTTAACAATGAACTCAGACCCAGCAAACCCAGGCCTTACTCGAGGAAGGGGCTATCCGAGGCAAAGAGGCTCTCACCAGCATAAATTTATATAGAATAGATGTTTAAGTGAATAGGATAGATAAATAGGTGCCAAATAGATGAATAGGAACTGGCTGGCAGCAGGTACCAAGTAACGAAAGTTGGCGACTGCAGCACAAGAACTGCTTGTCCACAAGGGTGACATCTGGAAACTGGCTGGCAGCAGGTTGTTCAGAATCACTGATGACTGGAAATTGGTTGGCAGCAGGCGCAGACTGTGACTGGTTACTTCCTCGTTCTGGGGCAGGCGGCGACAGCCAACGGGCAAGCACCCAGGGCTGATGTCTCTGCTACAGGCGAAACCTCCTAGCATTCTTGGCAGTCAATGACAGGCGGAAGAACCGACAAACTGACCGACATGCAGCACAGGGCTACAAGAGAACACAGGGTAGCGGTTCCCGAGAGGAGGAGCAGCCGGCTGTTCATCATTAGGCATTTGGCAATCGACTTTGTCATTCGGCATTCGTCATTCAAAAGCCGGGTTTAGGTGATAACAGTGTTGGTCTCGAGAGAAAACCGGGTGGACATCCAGGAGAGAAGAAGCAGCCGCCTTTGCTATGAAGGCGACGAGTAGAAGGTTGGAACAACCGCATTCATCTTGTAATCCAGAATTTAATCTTTGGAAGAGGCAGCGTATGGTGGTGAGAGAGCACTGGCCGGAAATTCACTCTCGATTAAGTAGCTGATTCAACGGGAGAGTTAAGACAGAAACAGGGTGTGTGCAGCATTAGTTTGCTCTTCCGGAAATGAGGTTCCGGTCAAAGCGGCACAGGGCTGCATGACAGCACTGTGCGGAAGTTCTTGAAAGGCCAACCAGCCAAGTGAATTCAAGGATTTTGTCAAGGGTGACGCGGGTTGGAGCACTGCACTCATCTGTGTTGTGAAAGCTGGATCTTTGGCAAAAGCGGCATTAGGCTGCAAGGGGGCACAGGGCGGAAGTTCCTGCAGTGTGAGAAGTGGTTGACTCCATGTGTGGGTTACGGCTAAGGGGGAAGACGAGTCGGTTGTTGAATCAACGGCATTCGTCTTGTCTTTCAAAGGTGGGGTCTTTGACGAAAGCAGCACAAGGCTGCTGGAGAGCACTGGGCCGATGTCCATGACAGAAGCGTCTGAATCAACCCGTTGGTTCAAGGTATAAGGGAGCCGAAATGACGGTCAAGGCTGGTTCAATGACGAGGGCAACACAAGACTGCAAAGGTTCAGGGTAAACATCCACGGAGTTCGGCTTGAAAATTTCACTCAGTTTAATGGCTTAGCCAAGAATGAGACGAGCAATGGCGTTGAAAATGGCAATCGTCGTGAAAATTGCTTTGTGCTGATATCACTCAGTACGTGGGTTTAGCCACGAATGAGGCAAGTCGAGGTGTAGACAGCATCATTCGTCCTGAAGCTTTACTCACTTCATTGGCTGAAGCCAAGAATGAGATAAGTGGTTGTGGTCCGGTCATTCGTCGTGATTTCCAATCTTAGGGAATTTTCCCCGTATGCATGGTTTCCTACCATGAATGAGACCAACTGTAGTTGAGGGCATCATTTGTCTTGAAAGCCTTACTCAATTAGCTCATGCCAAGAATGAGACGAATGGTAATGTCGTTCACGTTTTCTGTCTTGATTTTTTTCGATTTTGAGAAAACTTCACTCAATGCATGGTTTTCCCCCACGAATGAGACAAACAGCACTTGAAAGCGACATTCGTCTTGAGAATTTCACTGAATTCGTTGGCTCAGCTAAGAACGAGACGAGTGGTCGTGTGGTTAACGTCATCCTTCTAGAATTTCTATCTTTGGGAAACCTTCATTCAATGCGACGGTTTTGACCACGAATGAGAAACGGCAGTCGAGGGTGTCATTCGTTTTGAGAAAATCTCTCAATCCGTTGGCTCCAACAAAGAATGAGATGATCGGTGGTGAAAACAAAACATTCGTCTTGAGCTTCCCCTCGATACATGGTTTCAAGCCATGATGGAGACGAGTTGCTGGGGTTGAAATCGCCGTGAAAACGTTGCGCCATGAGACGAGTCGTTGGGACGGCACCTTGCAGCTGTGAAGAAGACACAATTCGCTTGGGTCTCTACTCGATTTGTGCCAAGTTACGAACGAGACAAACTAGTTGGGAGGTGATGATGTCAGATGCCGATTGATAGCATTGAAACGTGTCAAGTCTGAAGAACTTCCCTCAAAACTTGGATTGATTGTAGCCACAAATGGGACGAGAGGTTGAGTCAGCAATGCCATTTAAGATTTGCGGGAGCGCTGGCGCCATATGGTGATGAAATGCGGAAGTGATGGCTCATTCGTGCAGACAAATGAAGACAGGTGCCGATCAAAGTGAATGGGAGAGATGGCGACGGGAGGGGAGAAGTTCAACCTACGAACACATCATCCCTCATTCGGCTGGGCTGAACAACGGCTTAGTTGCTGATAAGGGTTGCGACAAGCAGAAGCATACGGTTTTCCTTTACACGGCGGCAAATGGCGGCTCGGGTAAGCAGAGTGCGGGCGAATGAAGTAAAGGTGGAGTTCCAGATTCGCTTGCAGCATTCGTGATGGAAGGCAATGAAGTTGGTGGTGCTGTTGCGAAGACGGCATTCGTTCAAGACAGTGGCTCCGCAAGGTGACAAAATGGGGCGAATGCTGGGCGGCCCGAATGTAAGAGTTGTGGCTGTTGACGGCGTCTTGAGTCGCATTGGAGTCTTGAGGGCTCCATTCGGGGACAGGAGAGAGAGCTCCGAGAGCTGATGGGGTGGAGTTGCAGTCATCTTTCAACGACGATAGGCCTGGCTTGAAGATCTTCGGGACGAATCCAGGGGAGGGTGGGGGGAGCGACCTCGTTGTCAGGTTTCTGTAACTCCACAAGAAGAACAGGTCGCTGCTGTGATGAACTGAACGTGTCAAATGCAGCATTCGTTTTGGAGCTTACTCAGACGTGGATTGATCCGCCACACAGAGATATGCAGGGATACGCAGGGAAGGTAGACAACATTCGTCGGTTGGTCCACTCGGTTCCAGGGCACGACTTTCAGTGGCCGAGACATAGTGGAGGGGTCGGAAACAGTCTTAGGCTTCACGTCGGCACTCTGGAGACATAAGAGGGTGGTGTCAATTGTCATCCATTTTGCAGTCGGTTCCAGAGGTGGGACGAATTGCATGCATGATGAGGTGGGGGTGAATCTGTCATTCACCATCCAAGTCCATGTGACGTACTGGCCGGTAACAGGAGGGCAGCAGGTGTTGGTTCCATTCGGTCTGTGGCAGAGCGGGTGATAAGGCATCCGATCCGCTGATGAAAGCCGAGCCCAACTGAAAATGAACGACACGTAGTGGAGTCGTCATTTTCCGAAAATCACACAAAATGCGTGCGAGACGTGGAGCCAGTTGAACCAGTGAAACGTGGAGCCAGTGGAGACGTGAAGGCAGTTGGTCCATCATCTTTACAGCTTAAAAGTCCGCCGAGTTCCGATGCAATGCGTCCAAATGGCTCGGCATCGGTGTGAGCGCAGGCCAGAGGGGACGAATACAGTGGGTGGGCGAATGCTGCGCTGAAGCAATGTGGTGCCAAAGTGACAAGATTTCCTGGGTGCATGGAAAAGAATAGCACATTCGTGAAAGGCAAGAAAGGCGAATGTAGCTGTTGGCGTCCCAGTGGCAAGGATGCATCATCATTCATGCAGTGTCGATAAGTTCCAACGTCTTGAATGAATGGAAGGGGTTGTAGCAGCAGGCAGTCATTTCAGGCAAAGGGCAAAACCAGGTAGGAGTGGTGTAAATGATGGCCAGCTAGAGAAACGAAAAGGCTGCAGAGTTGATGGTATCGGCATGGAGCTGAAGTTACAGCCAGAAGGGTTTGCCATGGTACGGATTGACATCAGCAAGAAAGGAAGCATTCGGCTTGTCAGTTAAGCAGGGAGGAGTCACGGATGGTGGCTTCATTTGTAGTTCCCTGGAACAGCAGTTAGGTTAGGCTGTAGATTCTGCTCATATGACTAAGTCGCAATACAGAAAAGCTGGAGAAAACAGTTGAACTCCGAAAGGACAATTGGTGCAGCGGGAGCGCTGTATATTCAACAGACAGCAAGCTTGAAAAGCAGTCCCAGAGCCGAATGGGAGGAACAGCGAATGGGCAATAGTCTCGCTATTCGGGTGAAACGGCATTCGTCCAACAGGATACAGCAAACACGGCCAAACTAATGCGGGACAAGCGGGGCAAGTGAGATGATGCAGCCCATTTGGACCAGGCGAAGAAGTCACATCAAGGGAAAAAATGCGAAAGGTGGGAGGCAGAGCGACCGTATGTTAGGTCGCTTGAGAACAAAAGAAGTGAATGCTTTCGAGCGAGCTCTATTTATGTTTATAAGGAGGACGTGGGGTTGGCAAGCTGGGCAGATCAACACAACTTAAAATCCTAAAGGCACATAGAGCGTAAATGCAAAATAGACAGATATAGTATATTTTCCGAGCAACAAGAAAAGATCCTTCCCGACGAGGAACACAAACAAATCAGTGATACCACACTGCTGGTTACAAAAAAAAATAAAAAATAAAAAATTCAAGAATTTTCGATTAAACTATACGAAAACAACTTAGGAAGGCAGTTAAAACCATACATGTTGAATGTTAGGATGCCTCATAACGAATAAGGCTTACTTCTTGTTCCAGGACTTTCCGGGATAAGGCGGTGGGGGAAAACCAATCAGAAGGAGAACAGAGAACGAATGGAAGAAAGGTGCATCAGAATTTGCACCAGCAAATGTTTTAATTAAGGCAGTAAAATAAGGTTGCCCTAGAAAATTTTACGCTAGAGGCATTAGAGGTAAGTTATGTTCCAGATAAAAACTTAAGTTCCTTCAGATTGGTTGTAGCGCTTTTGATGCATACGATTTTCTTTACAACACAAACTTCGGCTAACTCATTAGTCCAGTAATCAAGTTGCTTCCAATTCCCGATGACTTTCACTTACCTGACTGCAAGGTAGGCCTGCACGCACAATTCCATGAACCACTTGAAAGGCTGGGCTTCCATTTTACCTCCCATAATCATGACCATTTCGTCGGTGAGTTTTATGTCAGGCTCGAATCCTAAATTACCTCCAGGAGAACTTTCAAACATAAAGCCGAAGTCTGAAAGCAAATAATGTACAACATTATTTCGATGCCATAAATTAAATACCACCTTCAAGTAAACACCTTTAAATGCTTGGTGACTGCTTACCAATGTGAATAATGTGACCATCTATGTCCAGCATGATGTTACCGTTGTGTCGATCTTTAATTTGAAGAAGGAATCCAATGACACTGTATGCAGCCATGCTTTTCACAAAGTTTCTTCGTGCCTAAAACAAAACGAAGCTATGTAAACTTAATCAAAATTCAAACCGTGACAAAAGATTTTACGTATTAAGGATGTGTAGTTTCCAGAACCACCTTAGTGCATTAGTTGTTTACTTTCCAGTTACGTGTATTAATTTGGCGAAGAGTGTATTAGAAAAGGTTGGAAAGCCATAGCGAGCTTTTCCCAAAAAAATGTCAGCTAAAATACGGAATTTTATAATTCTAAAATTAGTTTTTACTATCCTAAAATACTTACCTTTAGTATTAGCTTAAATCGCTTTTAATGCTCTCAAATTGCCCAAATTTAAACACCATTTAAATGTAAACAAGCTTGCTTGGCTTTCCCACCAGATGGCACTACTCATGCTACCCTCGTAGCTAGAGCCGCCATATTGCCCACTATCGCTTTGCTCACCCTTTCCTCGGGTTCAGCGAGAGCGGGGCTGGCGGGAGGGTTCTTACTAAAGGTAAGTATTTTAGGATAGTAAAAACGAGGTTTTAACCTCTAAAAATAGTTTTTACTTAGCCTAAAATACTTACCTGT
>JAHWFP010199558.1:0-15980 GCA_023313725.1 Lithobius niger
ACCCAACCCAACCCAACCCAACCCAACCTAACCCAACCCAACCCAACTCAACCCAACCCAACCTAACTACAACAACAACAGATCAGCAATATAGTCAGTTTGCACATAATCACCACCAGTGGGTGCTAAGTAACGAAGTTTCGTAGCGAGATTTGAACCGCCTACCTGAACTGTTTATGAAAAAAAAAAATATCCCGCCGGGGGCCCGAACAGGCCTAGGCCGTCACCAAAGCACTCAGAGTCAAAAAAAAAAAAAAAGAGCAGTACAACAGGGAACGCATTGGTTGCACAATACAACAAGGGAACTCAAACTAGTACAGTATTTACTAGGGGTTGAGAGGAAGAGAATTTTTTTTTAAACTGTGCGTTTTTCAATTTAAACCAGTGTAGGCTGTGGGTAGTGTACGAGTTCTACAAAAATTAGAGGACAACATCCTTTATCGGGTCCTTTACATCCTTTACACTCTCGGCAAAATGTTTCGCTTTGGCCGTACTGAGATCAACATTTCTGGTCAGGAACTGAGCTCGTCCAGGACTATCCATTTTAATCCGCGCCGGGTCACCGGTAAAGGCCCAATAAGATTCACGGAAAATCTTCCAAAGGCAATGGGACGATCAGTTGAATTGTGGAGCCGAACACGATTTGAAGTATCAGGTTTGCAAGTCTGACAAGCTTCGCAGCTGCGTCCGAATTCAACAGCGTACTTCCTCATGCATAACTTTACATCCTTCCTCATCCAATCAGCCGATGAAGCCCTTTTGAGAGTTTAAACACTCCAAAATAGCCTCCCAACGTTGATGAATGGGATACAGCAGTCGTGCAGTGACATAGTGTTTTTGATAAAAACGCTTTATATAACAGGTATGATGCCTAACCTCAGCCACATCACGAGTTCCATAAACAAAGGTTTGGTCCAAAAATGTAGAAGCTATAGGAAAAATTTTTTTTCCTAAAATACAATTTTAATTTTCTAAATTGTAGGGAGAACAAAATTTCAGGAAAAATCTCGGAAAATTCGGAAAATATTTTGGAAATTTTCGTTTTGACGAGTGGACGAATACCCTGACCCCGACGCCAGGACCAAACTTTCGGTGGCCCTGTTGGTCATTACCTCGTTGAGCGTCGTCTACAAAAGGGGATTTACAACTTACTAGTTAGCCCCCCCCCCCCCCCACATTATAATTTTTTATTTATTTTTTGGCTAATTTGTTTGATCATCGTTAGATCAGATTAGATCAACTGATTTTATCGTTAGATCAAGTACGATAAGGGCACAATTACAAATTTATTGAAGGGGAGGGGGCTAAATCGGCATTTTTTTTAACAAAGTGCTTAAAATGTGCTCAAAGAAGACTAGGTTCCAATTAGAATTGTTAGATCAAGATAAGATCACGATTTTCAGCGTTAGATCAAAACCGGAAGTACCTAAAATTAGTAAAAATTGGGGGGGGGGGGGGGGCTAATAGGTACTTTTTTTTTAAATTGGTCTATTCAACCAGAAAAAAAAACTAGACCAATACAGAATAGTTAGATCAGATTAGATTAAAACCAGAAGTATTTTAAATTAATAAAAAAAATAGAAGGGGGGGGGGGCTAACTAGGTACTTTTTTTTTAAATGGTCTATTTAACTAGAAAAAAAGCTAGACCAGCGTAGAATCGTTAGATCAGATAAGATCAGGATTTTCAGCATTAGATCAAAACCGGAAGTACCTAAAATTAATAAAAGAAAAGTAGGGGATGCTAACTAGGTACTTTTCAAAATTGGTCTATTCAACCAGAAAAAAGCTGGACCGGTTTAAAATCGTTAGATCAGATGAGTTCTCGATTTTCAGCGTTAGATCAACACCAGAAGTAGGCCTACCTTAAATTAATTTTTTAACAATGGGGGGGGGGGGGCTAACTAGGTTTTTTAATTGGACCTAGGAAAAAAGCTAGACTAGTGTAGAATCATTAGATCAGATAAGATCACGATTTTCAGCGTTAGATCAAAACCGGAAGAACCTTAAATTAGTATTTTTATGTAAAAAACAGTATCTAGACACACGCTAGAGTGTCGCCGCCAAGTAGATGTTTAATTGTTGTCAGAGCTTAATTGCTGTCCGATGTCAAAAAGGCGGCTCACTAGCAGACTGTGTCGAACTGTAATGAGCTTATACTTGATTTCAGCCTACTGGTGTAAATTCCCCATGCAGAAGAAATCTTTGCAAATCGTTGGAATCAGGTGTTGTGGGTCCAGTAACGAAGAAAACTTCAACATTAAAGTGTGGGAACGTGTATTTTATAGAGATAAAGTGCCCTCAATAACGTTGATTTGTGTTACTGGCTAGCGACTACTAACTATTTCTCGTAGGGTATAAAAACACATCTACAGCTCGATAGGGAAAGTTGGCAAATCTAAATGTTGGCATACAGATAAAGAGTCGTATGGGGGAAAAACTTTTTTACAAAATTGGGGTTGCAGCTCAAAGCACGTGGCCCTGAAGAGGTACGTAAGTGCAAAATTTTTGTTGTAACCATTCTTTGTATTGTCGTCCAGCAGTAGATTATAACATGCTTAAAGATACATTCATTCCTCCGGGATGGCTTTCCTGTATGGCACAGTTTTGCAATATTAGTTTAAACGTGTGTAAATGTTGCAAAGGCATTCATTTCTTATTTTTCTACTCGCAAGAAACGGGATTGTTACATTCACTCTAACCTATATAAATGTCGCAAAAGCTATTTCGAGCAAGATGCTTGAAATTAGTGAGAAGGTAGGTCCTTTTAAGTGTTATACACTTTTCGTTTCAGTACCTTAACTGTCTGAATACATTGTTGTTGCAAATAGGTGGTTCACTAAGAGATAGGGTATCTTTTACTACAAAGGTTTAGTTTTTTTTGTACGGTACACAAATCCAAACTGATTGATCTGCCGCACAATAATGAGAGGGACAATTTTGCTGGAAAGAAGAGTAGAAAACAAAATGCAGCTCATGACCACAGGATCCAATCAAGTAGGAAAAAAAGGAATTTTTTTTTTAAAGAAGTAGGTCTTGTTTACGCGCAAATTTGTTGGTTAATCTAGGCACATGCTAATGTGTCGCCACCAAGCAGATAAGATTATATATTAATAGTTATTGTTACCGTTATTGTTGAATTTCACATGTACATGACTACATACGATTAAATAGACATAAAATTCATCCAGAAAACCAAAGACAGAGGAGGATTAGACGGTGGTGAACTTTGGTACGATCACAGTCCTATGAAAGTTGTCATATCCACCCAAAACCAAAACTGGTATAAGAGAAGCCCCCAAGTTTCCCAAGAGGATCGGCCTATGAAAGTAGTGATATCATTCAACCAGACAAAGGCTGCCAAGGTTAATCGGCACCAAATAATACTTTGGACGTTAAATGAAAACTTGCTATGAAAATGAAAGATTGCTACCGTGAGTAACAATATTCTAGCTTTCATTTAACTTTGGAACTATTAGTTGGTGGGATTAACTTGGTGAAAGATCTTGGCGTTTGATATACGGTGACTTCAAACGGCCGAAAAACTTGGAAACAAATATCGTTTTGAGGGAAATTCTTAACAAATTTTGTTTGTTACCACATCGGTTTGGTCCAACTTGATAAAATCATTTTTTTTTCTTAGCAATTATGAGATGGAAAAACCAATCCAGTTTTACGATCCCTACTTTCTTTTTTATTTTTGAAGGGGGGGGCTTTAGTTCCGTTTTTTTACGACAGCAGTAAAAGGTTGCTCGTGGACTTAACATTTCAGCAACACTGCGGAAAGCTTATTCGTGTTCCTTTGCCGTTTTAACTTTGGTTCACTTAAACCTTACATTACCATCAAACTAGCTGATCTAACGATTCTACACCGGTCTGGTGTTTTTCCTAGTTGAATAGATCAATTTTAAAAAGTACCTACTTAAGCTTCCCCCCGCCCCCCCCCGCCGGGTGTGTAAACATGGGTTTAAAGTACTTTCGGTTTTGATCTAATGCTGAAAATCGAGATCAGATCCAACACCCGTCTAGCTTCTTTTCTAGTTAAATAGTCCAATTTTGAAAAAGTGCCTAGTTAGCCTCGCTCCTATTTTATTTTTATTAATTTAAGGTACTTCCGGTTTTGATCTAACGCTGAAAATCGTGATCTTATCTGATCTAACGATTCTAATTGGATCCTAGTCTTCTTTGAGCACATTTTAAGTACTTTGTTAAAAAATGCCAATTTAGCCCCCCCCCCCTTCAATAAATTTGTAATTATCCCCTTATCGTACTTGATCTAACGATAAAATCAGTTGATCTAATCTGATCTAACGATGATCAAACGAATTAGCTAGAAAAAATATAAAAAATTATAATGTGGGGGGGGGCCTAAATAGTAAGTGGTGGGGATTTGCTTCTCACGCTTCCAACCATCAAACAAAACACTCTTAATGCAAAAATCAAGAACTGACGTTGGGAAGTCAAAATTTGCGGTACGTAATCTATGTCCGGTCCCTAGTTTGTGGTGCCGCGTTTAAGAAGAATTTTTGAGTGTTTTAATATTGCGGCATAAACTATCTTCGAAGGACCGGCTGACTTTTGAACCTTTCTGGAAATTTTATAAGCAGAACCGAACCTGTGATTGATCCAGGGACGACGCTAGAATCACTTCAGTGGGGAGGCGGCAGTGGGCCCGCAATTTTAGCCAGGGGGGCGAACCGAAAAATGCTACTTTTGCGCCCCCCCCCTCCTCCAAAAAAAAAGAATAAAAGTAAAAATAACACTTGCAATTCTTTCTCACGCCAAACGTTCTTAACTGTTTTCTACACCATTTTTTTTATATTTTTAAAACCAGTTGAAAAAAAGATGATTTTACAACTCTCACAGTAAAACCTGGGCTCTATTGATGTGACCTAAAGTCCTTCCTGTCGCTGTGAAAGAAACTAACGTAGTTTTCGTAATACGTTACCAGAACTTTCTTCGTTTATACGTCTGATTTTGATCTAATAGTGGGGGGGCGCCAGGGGGGGGCGCCCAAAATTTGGGGGGGGCGCGCGCCCCCCCCCCCCTCGCCCCCTCTTAGCGTCGTCCCTGTGTGATTCGAACCCGGAAATCGCCAATCATGGTAGGGACTGATGAAGGCTGAGAAGTAGGGACTGAAGTAGGACTGGCGATACGTGCAGTATTGGCAATGAAATTTAGACCGAAAAATTGGCTTCTCTGCTACTGTTCTTTATGGATTACTTCGTCCAGGGCGTGAATGGCTGCGGAAGTTCGATTGTTTTAAGGTATTGGTTTCAGAAATGACGAATATGCATATATTGTTGACGTCCATACAGTTATTCCCCCACGTCCTTACAGTTAGCCCCCCCCCCCCCCCCCCCCCCCGATCACGTTGCAGGTTGGATAATGATAAACTGTTACGACATTAAGTCCGTTTTAGCCGTTGGACACTCTAGGACGACGAGTCCACTTCTTGCACGCGGGTAGAAACATTCGAAGTAACTAAAGACTTGCAGACTGAACTTTAGTAATCTAGTCTGGATAGGATGGGGCTTGTTGCAGTTTAAACACTGGCGTAATGCACTTTTGTCCTTCGTGGGTGTAAGAAAATAGTATTAATGACTTTACTTTGGGAACTAAGCTGCAAATGAAAATTCTGGAAACATTGGGCTCAGTTTTCTTTTTTCCTTTAATTACTGACTGAACCAGTGGCGGAATCACTGAGAGGGAGGGGAGGCTGGGGGCAATCTCCTCCCTAAACCAACAATATAAAAAAAGGGGGTTGGAGCTTGCATTCGTTGAAGTCAAATTCGCCACACGCAACTTAACATTGGAAACTTTTTCCGCGAGGTTGAATTGTCCAATGTTTTGTGATCCGATTGTCGTGAAAGGTTCAGTTCAAAACATTAACTTTGATCCCTAAGCCGGCGACTGGGACAACCTCTTAATGGAGAGGGGGGCACGGAATACAAGGTCAGAAAAACATCAACATGGTCAGCATTCTTTCAACCAAATCAGCTTAGTTTCACAATATAAATCTTTAATCCAACGTCATTCAACTTACAGTTAGAACTAGCACGGTATCAGGTCGCTTCGAACCTCTAACTTTCTTTTTTGATTGATGAAAGTATTCAACTCAGCTCTTTTTTCTCGACATGGTCCCTCGGACACTATTCAATCAGACCGCGCTTCGCGTTAGGAAGGGGGAAGGAGGGGGGGGGGGAAGAGTAGACATTGTAAAACCTCTACTATACTACTAATCAGAACTGCCGGAAACACACTGCCAGAAAATGAAACTCCGGATTTGGCTTGGACTAAAGTACAGACTGAAAAAAGTCAAAGGAAAAAGAAGCCGCGAAAAACAAAAGGCCACGGAAATAACCGAAGGAAACTGTTTACTGTTTTCTGTTTATATAGGTTGGGTTGAAGGAGGAGGGAAATGAGGCTTAATGGCGCGTCAACGGCTAGGTCATTAGTGCCAACCCCAGTCACAGTGCAGTAGTTCGGGTTGTCACTTCACCACACATTAGAGAAATTAAACAAACCTAGGTTAGGTAAGAAATTTCAATAGGAAACAGATTTTTCCATCTGCTTTTTCTTACCACAATTTTTTTTCCTCGGATTGTTTTCCTTCGGCTGTTTTCCTACGTTTATCTCCAAAGTTTTTTTTTTATTTTCACGGCATATTTTTTCCATTGGCTGTTTGTCCGAGTCTATTTTTCTGGGCTTTCGTTCTGCGGAATTCTTTCTCTTTGGTATTTTTTTTTCATTGGCTGTTTTTTCCAGTTTTTTTTCTTTAGGCTTGTCTTTCCACTGCTTTTTTATTCTTAAATTCAACGTTTCTTGAATGCATTTCTTTAAAAGAAAACCGCAAAATTGACTTTAAAATCGACTTTAAAACAAAATCAATTTTAAAACTGTCGCTCTATTTATAACTAAATGGAGTAATACTTTTATTAAATTTAATTGAATACTTTGCAGATAGGTTTTGTCATGTATAATGATACTTTTTTCCTGGGACTGAATAAGCCACCACATTTTCTTGGCCTATCCAGATTCCATAAATAGGGATTTGCAGTTTATGTGTGATTGACTGACATCATTCTGTGTTCAAGAAATTTATTTTTTCACTTGCAATAGCAGATACTGTATCGTATTTATTTTGCAGTTATTATTATCATATCAAAAACCAAAACTGGTAAAAGAGGCCGCCAAGTTCCGAATGGTTCGGCCTTTCAAAGGAGTGATATCAACACACCAAAACATTCGCCAAGTTAATCGCACCGCTTAATAGTTCGAAGGTTAAATGAAAACTAGAACATTGCTCAAGTTTTCATTTAACGTCCAAAGTATTATTCGGTGCGATTAAGTTGGCGAACGTTTTAGTGTGTTGATATCACTCCTTTGAAGGGCCGAACCATTCGGAACTTGGCGGCCCCTTTTACCTGTTTTGGTTTTTGATATGATATCAGTCCTTTTTTTTTAAATCGTGTATTAGACTCAACTCCACTACCTTGCAGATAATATATGTAATAAAGTGGCACGTCAACAAGAAATTGGTTTTCCACAATTTAATGCTACCTTTTGCCTATAGGCCGAACCATTCTCAACTTGGTCACCTATTTATAGGTTTTTGGTTTGGTTTTAATTTTGTTGTAATTTGTTTTATTTCTTTAGTTTTGGTGTGTTGATATCACTCCTTTGAAGAGCCGAACCACTCTCAACATGGTGGCCTCTTCACCAGTTTTTGGCTTTGTTCATTTTGCTTTGTTTTTAGAGTTGGTTTATGTTTCATGAATTAGACGTGAATGCAATTTCTTTGGGAACGTTGTTTAGATTTATCGTGCTGCACTAGTGTGTGCCTAGGCACGCACGTCAGTATACACGTTGTCATTGTCCGAACTTTGGCTGTCCAATGAGAGACGATGCCGACAATACTAACAATGGTGATAACAATATTTTCGTACTTACGCGCCATCCCACGCCATCCTCGTTACACCCCTAGGCTCCAAACCATAAAAGGTACGCAGTTCGTATCGTACTGCAGCCATTCGTCCAATTTCATAGCTGGAAGCCTTCCCGTTATCTCGGTATCGATGAATAATCACCCTATGGAAATTAATACTGATTTCACACGTTATAATAATTGGGTGCCAGCCCTGGCTGACCCGTGACGGAGGATTTCACACGTAATAATGTTTTCTGGGAGAAAGCGAGCTGGCCAGGGCTGACGCGCGCCCGCGTGGCCCGACTTTCCAGCCGAGGCCAGCCCTGGCTGGCCCTGGCCAGCGCGCCTTATTTTTAACGTGTGAAATTCGAAGCGAGCCCTCCCGCGCTCATAGCCTTGCAGTGCAGCCCACCATCCTACATGTCAGCAGACAAAACGGTAAAGCAATTGTTATGTGACACTCGTAAATTAAATAGTGGCTATTCCACGGGGTGATAAACACGTGGGAGAAAAGAAGAGAATTAAATATTGCACCTTAGTAAAAAAAAATTCAGTATTGTATATCAGCTTGTTAAAAGGTTCATGATGCATCACACCGATCAATTTTCTATCAGCGTTTGCAATAATTACTGGCAGTGTTTATCCCTAAATGATATAATTTTTCCAGTTTATTTCCTTTGCAAATTTCGCTCCATTAAAAGGATTTGTTTGCGTGGATCCAAATGAAAAACTACACTACAAGGAAAAGATTAGAACTTACCGGTTGTTTTTTTTTTTTTTTTATTTTAAAATAAAATACTAACCTACATCAAAGAGCCATATTTCAGAGAGAGCGAAGTTATGCTGTCATAATAACAAACTGTTGCAGAATGAAGACATGACATCATATTTTAAAAATAAATAGAAAATAATATGTCAAAATAAAATTGACACGATCCATATCCATTTTACTGTTCTAGAACGTTAGACTGCCCCAATGAAGAACTCGAACTGTTAATCTTGTGATATGTTTATAGATCGACACTACAATCGCCGAACCACACCACCAAGATTTAACTATTGAAGCGTCGGTATTGGTATCCAAAGGACACCTGGTTTGACGATAGTTCCAAAGGGCAACAGAAATGGGTTTCACTAAATCTTTTCTAATGGAGGTCTTGCAGCCTTCATTAGAAAAGATTTAGAGAACGAAATATCTGATTTTAAATGTGATACGAATGATGGGCTGAGAATTTTACTAAAATTATCGAACTCTGAAATTCTTATACTTGCTATTTACAGACAACCAAATACCAGTAAAAAACTTTACTGATGAACTAAAACAAGTACTTAAAAAAGAAGAAAAGAAAATTGAGAATTTGGTCTTATTGGGTGATATAAACATTGATATTTTGAGATCAGCTAAGCTTAAACACGACAAAAGCGCCACCGAAAATTACGAAAATCTGCTTGCTTCTTTCGGCCTTATTCAAAAAATCAACATACCCACTAGACAAGAAATTATAAAAAATAAGTTGGTGGAATCATGTATCGATCATATCTCCGTTAGATCAAACTCTCGTGCTTCTACAGGCTTTGTCTGGGAAAAAAAAATATCTGATCATTATCCTACGCTACTTAGTATTGAAAACGTCGGTAACAAACACACTGATGGGGAAAATGAAATGAGTGAAACTTATTCTTTTGATGATACTAAAATTATTAAACTAATGAATGAACAAGATTGGCGTTTTCTGGACGAGATTGATGATGTGAATATAGCCTATGACGAAGTGCACAAAATTATAAATAATTTTTATAGTCAAAATAGATTTCTAAGTAATCATAAAAAAGAAATAAATAACAAAGCTAGAAAACCCTGGATACGCTCAAATATTATAAATAAAATAAACGAAAAAAACAATCTGTGGAAATCAATTGTCGCAAATAAAGGAAACAATTTGGGTTTAATAGACGAATATAGGAAACTGAAAACTGAAGTTAATAAATTAATAAACGAAGCCAAGCAAAGTCATTTTCAGAAGCTATTTGATGAGGGTCGTTCTGACTCTAAAAAAATGTGGGAAAATGTGAACAAAATTCTAGGCCGTCGAAAAATAAATATTGACGAGTCTTTAAATAAAGCCTTTCACAAAGTTGAAAGAAAAAAAGTAAGAAATGATTTTAACGTCAATTTTGCAAACCAGGTCCCAAAACTGAAAAAAACCTTCCAAAATCGCTTTGCCATCCTGAAGCAAAATAACGCACAATTAAACAATAGCTACACACACAAATTAAGGAAACTTCAGGAAAAGATTATAACGAATAAATCTAATACTAATACAATGGGAATATTTCACACGACTATTGACGATGTTTGTTCTATTCTAACAAATATGAAAAATAAAAACTCATGTGGCATTGATGGCTTCAAATTGAAACACTTCTTAAATAGCAAATTCAACTCTGCAATTTTGATTTCTAAACTCATAAACAAAATTATTGACACGGAAACATGGCCTCAACGTTTAAAATGCCAGATGCTGAGACCCATCTTCAAAAAAGGTTCCAAATCTGATATGAACAATTACCGTCCAATCTCACTGCTACCAACAATTAACAAGATAATTGAAAAGGTCTTTGCAGACAAAATTACTAAATTCCTTAATAAAAACTCGTCGTTGTCCGTTAGGCAATTTGGATTCAGAAGTAAAATGAGTACAAGTGACCCACTTAAAGCCATAAACGAGATAGTTTCTCAGGCATTAAATGACGGAAAACTGGCTGGTGGTATTTTAATTGACCTACAGAAAGCCTTCGATACGATCGACCACGATATTCTGTTTAGTAAATGTGACCGCATTGGGCTACGTGGAAAGATACTCCATATTCTGAAAAGCTACATGGGCGATCGCAAGGTATGCACCAGAATAAACCAGGAAAACAGTGACTTTCTAAATGTTAAACATGGGGTCCCCCAAGGTTCAGTCCTGGGTCCTTTACTTTTCCTTATCTACGTAAATGATATTGAGAGAATTGTTACAAATTGTGACATTTTTCTTTTCGCAGATGATATTTTCCTCCTTGCTTGTAATCATGACTATGATAAACTTTTGTCCATGTTGCAACATGATTTTGACTTAATAAACTCCTGGTTCATAACAAATGAAGTCTTCATCAGTGAAGAAAAAACAGTCTGTATGACTATCAAATCCCCGCACACTCCGAAGTTTTCTGTCAAAAACATTTTCCTTCACTCTAAATTCTGTACGACAAGGAACTGTGATACTACCTGCTTTAAAATTAAAAACGTAAGTGAAGCAACTTATTTAGGATTCCAAATCGACTCACAATGGACCTACAAAAGGCAGATCGATAAAATTGCACAAAATTTACGTAAACTTATGCCTAGTCTCTATCACATCAGACACCTCCTTAACATAAAAAGCAAAAAAATGATCTATTATTCTTGGGTTGAAAGCTTGATTAGATATGGTATTGAAATATATGGATTTGCTGCTAACTGCCACATAAATAGACTGCAAAAACTGCAAAACCGAATCGTAAAAATTCTTTTTAACGAATATGGAAATTTAAAATCTAAACAAATATACAGGAAAACAAAAATACTCAAAATTAAACAACTTAGAGATTTCGTTATAATTCTAAAAAACTATTTTAACTGTGACCACAAATTAAGCTCAGCAATAAAGAATAATTATTTCAGGAAAACCACATATCGATATGAAGTGCCTTTTGCCAAGAACCAATATGGCAAACGAACAAACAAATATAAAATCCCTTCTATATTTAATGAAATCCCTATTGAATTACTCCAAATTGATGGGATAACTGAGATTAAAAATAAACTATTCGACTACTTCTTACTTAATCAAGATATTGATTAAGCAATGCCCAGATAAACACTCGGTCTAATTTTAAAAAAACTTTTTTTTTTATTAATATAGTTGTATATAGATAGATATATACATAAATGTGGAATGTGCATTTAGTGATTATTATTATTATTATTTTTTGGTTTTGTTTTGTACTTAAACTGTTACATTGTGTTTATTTTTGTTTCTGATTCCTACTATGGATTTATGTTCAAAATAGTACTTGTCAACAAATAATGTGTTCTATATTTACCTCCATATTATTGTTATCATGAGCCATATATTGTACCTGCCTTATACGGCACACACAAGTTCACCATGAACTTCGAGCCGTCGTAATAAACTTCTTACTTACACCCGTATTGAAAAAAAAAAAATATTAGCCTGCATTTAATAACGCAAGAAATAAAATCAAGAACCAGCTGGCAGATTAGTATTTACCAAATTAACGGAAAGGTGTTAACCAATAACACAAGTTTTTTTTTAAATGCGTTTATAGCCTATTAACCGTGGTACAAGATCAAAGTTTAAAAAAAAATGTGGAGAAAAGACGAAAGAAAAAGTCTGAGGAAAAAATCGGGGGAAGGGGGGGAGGGGAGACGGGGGAGTTAAAGACAAATAAAATGGGTTTTTTTTTTTTCATATTGTTATATATATGGTAGGTGGTTAGATTAATTGTCTTCGGCTCGAATTTCACCAGGCAGGGTGGGAAGTTCCTCAAGAGACTTCTGAGCGACGTCAGTTTGACATTAATGTCGAGCTTCACCTGAAAACACGCAATACGAGAAGTGAAGCCGACTCACTGCTCCTATCCTCCAGTTGTCCAATATTTTTCGACAGACGGTGCTCCAACGAGCGCGGGTCGGCTTGCAAGCATTTATCACGTGTGAAATCAAAGCGCGCCCGGAGCTCGGCATGAGGGCTGACCCGCGACGAATTATTACGTGTGAAAACAGTATAACATGGGGATGAGCGGACTAGAATTAGCTAGTAGCTAGTAGCTAGTTACACATTTTCAACGTTATTGAGGGTCAGATTTTGCATTGAAAGAAGCTTAGCTGGCATTCCTACACGAGTTTATTTTTGTCAGGTGGGTCATTGCTCTTGATTTCAACACAATTTAAGCTTTTGTACCGCATTATTATTTTTCCCCAAGTACCTGAATTGTGCCCAAATATGCTTCAAGATATAAGACACTGACGCTATGGCGCCGCACTACAATGGTTTACAACCTCGACAATTGAATTGATGTGATGTTTGTTGTGATGAGTGTTGCCTAACTTGGCGCGACACACTAGCCTGTGTCTAGATTCGTTTATTGAATTTAACAAGTTCGTAATATTAAAGGATTTCCCATAACCAGGCATGATTAATCGATGTTGACCTGTAGTTGCCCCTGAGGTTTCCCATACTAGCCTGATGGTAGGGGCTTTGTAATAAGGCCTTTATGATAGGGGCTTTGCCAGACTTCCCTTTGCAGACACCAATCAGCTTAACCCAGGGGCCCGGCCAAAAATGATTTAAAGGGGCGCAAGCCCCCCTATCCCCTCCCCCCCCCTCCGCCAACACCTCCATGAATTCAGTGCTCCATTTATTCTTCCTTGCGCGTAAATATCTAGTAAGCTTCAAAAATATTTTCAAGTGAAATAAAACAACGAAAACAAGCTGCATTATTATTATTTATTACCTGTTACAAACTGAAGAATCTAATCGCAACTTTATTTTATTAAAAATTTCTTGAGGGATTCGCCGTGAGGACTGAAAAGATGAAAGAAATACTTTTATGAAGTGGGCAAGAAAATAAAGGCTCTATCAGCACAAAAAAATTTGTAAAATAAAAAATTGTTTCAAGAAAGTCTTATTTTTACACTCCTGACTGGAGGAGCAGCCCTCCCCACACCCCCCTTGCTTCCCCAATTAATCGACCTGACCCTGGCTTCTCCAGGTAATTAGACTGAGCTCTCCGGCCCCTAAGCCACCATAACAACATTTTATTTATTTGTGTTTATTCACAACATTTATTATAAATAGATACAAATCGTTGTAAATCTTGTTATTTTCTAGTGTATGTGTTTAGCTTATTTCTATTTTACCTTTACTACGTTTAATAACTCATTCTCTAATACTTAAAAAACTATAAACAAACCACAAAGCTGGCTCTTTTTTTCTTTACATTTTCTTGTTTCTTGTAACTTGAGTCATAAATGGCATTGTTTGGAATAAAGGAAAGAAGAAAATAAGCCAAATAGCAATCATAGAAATAACGTAGTACAGTTAAGCCACTTTTATGCACTTACGTTTCGTCGTTGCAAGTGCATAAAGGCAGCACTGTTACTACAGTGCGTTATTTCTGTTGTATGATTTCTGTTGCTTTGTGTATAATTGAAGTCCTCTCTCCAGCAAAACTGAAACTATTAATTTCTCCGTTTCTATTCAATATATTTCGACCAAACTTGACCAGGTAGTATATAGATAGCAACTTTTCCAAACTTTACACCAACTTTTATGCAATTCCGTGCATGAGTAAACGTAGGAAACCACACGTAAATTTGAAAACTGTTCACTTGTTGTTGTTGTTGTTGTTGTTGTTGGCTAACACGGTTTCAGAATAAACTACTGAACCTACCTAAACTCTGAAAAATGATCTGAGCCAGAAATTTCCCTGGGCTTCAACCTTACAGGGACCACTTTTTCAATTGGTAGATCCATTCCGGAGTTACGGGACCCTAAATGATCATTTTGATTGTTTTACACTGTTTTAACCATTGTATTTAGGAAACAAAGCCACTCAGCAAACTCCAGATCCATTCTTCGTGCATGCAACAATCGACTGCATGAATAAACCTTTATAGCGCGACACCAGCCGTAAAAAAGATATCATATCAAAAACCAAAACTGGTAAAAGGGGCCGCCAAGTTCCGAATGGTTCGGCCCTTCAAAGGAGTGATATCAACACACCAAAACATTCGCCAAGTTAATCGCACCGCTTAATAGTTCGAAAGGTTAAATGAAAACTAGAACATTGCTACTTTCGGTAGCAATGTTCAAGTTTTCATTTAACGTCCGAAGTATTATTCGGTACGATTAAGTTCACTCCATTTTTTTTAAATTGTGTATTGGCTCAACACCACTACTGTGCACATGTGTACTATAAAGTGTCACGTCAACAAGAAATTGGTTTTCAACAATTTGCTACTACCTTTTGCCTAAAGGCCGAACCATTCACAACTTAGTCACCTCTTTATGGGTTTTTTGTTTGGTTATAATTTTGTTGTAATTTGTATTACAATATTTAGTTAGTTTTGGTGTGTTGATATCTCTCCTTTGAAGGGCCGAACCACTTTCAACTTAGTGGCCTCTTTACCAGTTTTTGGCTTTGTTTATTTTGCTTTGTTTTTACAGTTGGTTTATTTTTCGTGAATTGGACGTGAATACAATTTCTTTGCAACGTTGTTTAGATTTATCGTGATGCACTAGTGTGTGTCTAGGCATGTACGTCAGTATCCACGTTCTCATTGTCCGAACTTTGGCCGTCCAATGAGAGACGATGCCGACAATACTAACAATGGTTATAACAATATTTTCGTACTTACGCGCTCTCCCACACCATCCCCATTACGCCCCCAGGCTACAAACCATAAAACGTATGCAGTTCGTACTGTACTGCACCCATTCGTCCAATTTCATAGCTGGAAGCCTCCCCGTTATCTCGGTATCGATGAATAATCACTCTATGGGATTGAACATGGGGATGAGCTAATTAGCTAGCTAGCTAGTTAACACATTTACAATGTTATTGAGGGTCATATTTTGCATTGAAAGCAGCTTAGCTGGTATTCCTACACGAGTTAATTTTTGTCAGGTGGGTCATTGCTCTCGAGTTCAACACAATTTAAGCTTTTGTACCGCATTATTATTTTTCCCCAAGTAGCTGAAATGTGCCCAACTATGCTTCAAGATATAAGACACTGACGCTATGGCGCCGCGCTACAATGGTTTGCAACCTCGACAATTGAACTGGTGTGATGTTTGTTGTGATGATTGTTGCCTATCTTGGTGCGACACACTAGCGTGTGTCTAGACACGGATTACAAACAAAAACGTCAAGTGTGCCGTAAAAAAAGGGGTTATATGATTGAAGTTTCATTTTACTTGTTAAAATGTACACGGATAAAAA
>JAHWFP010199591.1:0-29996 GCA_023313725.1 Lithobius niger
GGTTTTTGTTTTTTTGTATTGATTGAATTATTTCCAATTTACTTTTAATTTATTTGTAGCTAAGCTATTTGTGTTGATTTATTTTTCATGGCGATGTATGAAGCCAATGCACTTTTATTAAATGCAAATAAAACGCAAGTCGAATCAAAAGGGCGAGCAGCTCATCAGTTTTATGTTTAAACCAATTTTATTTGAAAATCTTCTGTGACATGTCTTCAAGTAACACCTTAAAATTATTGTTTTACTGCATTGTTATTGGCTACCCTAGGCGCCCGATTGTTTGCAGAAATTTTGTGTAAACAAAACAAAAAATGACCTTTTACCCCAAAGAATAAAGAAAATTAGAAGAAAACAAAACTATCCTTCTGATTCCCGAACTAACGTAAGCTACTGCTTTCTCGGGGTATTGGATTTTGTTCAGGTGCATTTGTTGTGTCGTTGTGTGTTTTTAAATTTTTTGCCAAATGTTAGTGGTCTTTGCTAGACCCTTTTTGTTTCCCTTTTCCCTTTCTTTTCCCTGACTTACAGTTGTAAAAATGTGTTCACTGTTTAGACGGAAGGCCCTCAACAGTCATACACTACAAAAAATAAGCATCTTAAACTAAGGTGTAAAATTTGCATCCGTTTTAAAGACGTTTTTGGCATCTTACTGTAAGACGGTATTGCCGTCTTACAGTAAGATGGTATTGCCGTCTTACAGTAAGATGCTGTAGCATCTTAAAATTTTGCAACCGTTTTTAAGATGTTTTCGCCATCTTAGCAGTTTAGCATCTTAAAGGCAGATGCTTTGGTTAGATCTTATATCTTAGATATCTTAGATATCTTAGATCTTATACATCTGGCATCTTAAAAAAAAGGCAACTTACATATCCGGCATCTTATAAAGCTGACATCTCATTACGATGACATCTAGCAAATTCGACCATCTTATTTTCTTTTATTTATAATATTAGCTGTTCAAATCTGACAGCCTACGCATCTTTACTATGATGTTGAAGGTATTCTTTTCAACATCTTTTGTATGAAACTGAAACCGGACGTATGAGGTTGGTGTTAAACTGGTGGACAAATGGGAAGGGGGGGGGGAGGAGGTTAGGAGAAGGGTAATTTTTTTTAGTCTAAGCTGTGTACTTATTATAATTAATGTATAAGTAATTATGCATTTTTAATGTGTTCTTGTATACATGGCTCTTTACGTGAATTCATTATGTGCTATTTTCGGAACAATATTGAAAACGGGAGTAATTTTTTTTTAATTCCTGTTTGTATTTAATAACAATGAGTGGAGTTTTAATTGAAGTATTTCACAAGGTCCAAATAATATTGTATAATAATAATATAATAATATTGTATGTAATAATAATATTGTAATATTGTAATAATATTAAAATAAGTTGACCAAAAATAATTTATCCATCTAAAACACTACAACTTATTTATTTTCCAACTCAGTAAACTTCACCCTAAAATATTGGCAACTTCACTTCGTTTCCGATTTAATACATTGTGCCGTCTTAAAACGATGGCGTCTTTGCTTGTTTCACAACTTAAAAAAATTACCATCTTACAATGTTAGCAACTTTCCCCGTTTTGTAGCTTAAAATAGGTTGACATCTTAAAATATTCCCGTCTTTGCCAGTGTCCCCACTTAAAATAAATTGCCATTTTACAATTTTCCAACTTTCTCTCTTTTCCAACTTAAAAATAAACCATCTAACTGCGTGGACATCTGAAATTGCTGCCATCTTATACACTGGATGAATTTGGCAACTGAAAACTATGGCGTTTTAAACAGCTAAACATCTTAAAATATTTATTTCGCGTGTCTTCCATCTGATAATAAGATGCATCTAACGTTTAATTGCATCTTAAATGAAACACGTCTGAAATTAGGACTCATCTTAAACTGGTGGTGTCTTAAATCTTCAAACCACAGATTCATTGTATCTTAAATCAAGATGGTTTTACGATTTTCAGGAGGCTCATCAACCAAAACAACTGAATTTCAGATGCATATTACGAATTTTAAGATGCTTAGTTTTTACAGTGTACACATGAAGCACAATAATTTTCGGCAATATTTTCTTGTCTTATTCACAATTAAAAGAGTAAAATGCACTAAAACAGCTGGAACAACCTCAAGTTGCCAACAACGTGCCACTATTTTTGTAGGCTGCCGGCTTTTTTTTTTTTTGGCTTTAATTCCTATAGTCAGTCCAGGGCAGATAAGTATATATAGGTAGATAAGTATGAGATAATGTTTTTTTTCCTGAAAATGAAGGAAGCTAAACTTGTAATAAAACTGACAGAATTGTTAGCGGTATTTAACTATGGTAACAGTGCCAATACTTTCGTAAATTGATGAAAAACTCGTGCGTGGACAACATCCGAATTTGGAATTAGTCTGTGTTTGACAGCACTTAAACAGATGCAATTTTCTCAATTATACATTTGACTATATAAATAAAAAATTCTAAATACCATTAAATACTAATTAAATTCTTGTTAAAGCGCAACAGCACTTAAACAGGTACAATTTTGTCAATTGTACATTTGCTTATGCCAATTAAAAATTATCAGTTTTTATCCGTGTACCGTTTAACAAGTAAAGTTAAACTTCAATCATATAACCCCTTTTTTACGGCACACTTGACGTTTTTGTTTGTAATTCTGTGTTTAATTCAAATCAGATTCACTTCGTTACAAAAAATGTGAACCACGGAAGAAGATTCAGCCGAGTGGCTCGCTCGGCACACAAAACACTTGTAGTTAGCTCCACTCGTAACCAGTTTTAAAAATGAATGCGGAATTAAACAAAAAAAAAATCTTGATCAGCCAGTTCTCATCAAGCTTAAAATTAATTCAATATCCTAATCTGATTTCTATATTTTTTTCAGCGATCCACTCAGTATTCCTATCGTAACCACTTTGTTTTAGTGACGCTAAATATAATAATAATAGTTTCGATCTCCATGACGATGCTCAATAACGAAAATGTGCTTTTATTGACGACGGCGCCCTCAGCAGTAGCTCGTTGAAAGCAGGTACTAATTTCACCCAAATATATTATTGGCAGGGTCGTGGCATTACCTACACACTCTACCCTGGGTCAGTAGTTGGATTCTAACCGGAGTTGACTTCGTTTGGAACGAGGACGGCTGACTACTGGGGTGCGCCTGCCCATTTTGCGCCATGTCCGCGGGAACCCCTTACAAATAGTCCATAGGCCCCGACCCCAAAAATCACTTATTGGTACCACCTGAGGTGGCAAAGTCTAGTAATGATTTTTTTTAAACCAGTAGGCTATGTGTGAGGGACATATTCTGATATGATAACCTTTGCAGAGTGGCAGCTTAGTTGAAGAAACAGCTAATAACTCTAACCTTCGACAATTGTCCATAATGCAATTTTGCAATTTTGCAATTTGGCCGATTATGCAAGAACCGTTAGTGATACAAAAAAATGGATGAGATAAAAGTTGTTTGCAGTAATGTAACCTACAATGTCTTTTCCATACATTTTTTTCATGTCTCTCATGGTTTTCGAGAAAAATGGATTTTAGGCCACTTAGGCCATTTTTTGGCTAATTTAATGCTAACAGACGTCTCAATATGTCAACTTGCAACTTGCAACTTTCAACTGCTGCTGCATCTTTTCTGTCATGCAGTCAGCAACCTAAATTAGACACGTCACAATATATGTTGAAAGTTGAAAATAAACGAAAAATCCAACGATGACTATAATAGCAGCCGCTAATTAAACCGGCGTAACTCGGTTACTAACAGTCGTAGACCTTTCAACGACCCTTGTTGCAAAGAAGACACTCCTACCTTTCGAATGAGTCTAGTTGGAGCCATCCACCTGAATTATAAATGATGCAGCAGCAGTTTAAAGTTGTAAGTTGACAAATTGAGATGTCTGTTAGCATTGCTAATATTTTAATAGGAGATATCAATATAGATATATTAAAAAACCCAGAAAATGTTGAAGACAAGCATGAACAAAATTTAGTAGATAACTATGAGAATACATTAGCAAAATTAGGATATGAAAAAAAATAGATTCCCCAACTAGAGAAGAAATTATCACAAAAAAAGGACAGAATTATGTGCAAAGGTCTTGTATCGATCACATTTACATCAAAACTGATAAAGGAGAAACCAGAGGAGGAACATTAATAGAAAAAATTGCAGATTATTACTTTACTATGTGTTGGATCTGGAATCCTTGGAAAGCCAATAACAAATTAAAGACAATAAGGAAATTTGAAGAAGGTGATACAATTACTTATAAACATAATAACATTATAAAAGAAATGAATGAAATTAACTGGAGTATACTTACAACTATGAATTGTCCAGAAAAAATATTTGAGGAAATTATTAGCAAAATAGATAATATATACAAAAAAAACATCATTAAAAAAAAAGACCCAAAGAAAATAGATTATAGAAAGAGAAAAGAATGGATTACAAATGAAATTATAGAAAAAATAGAACATAAAAATACATTATGGAATAAAATAAGGAAAGCACATGATGTAGATGAAGAGATGATAAATAAATATAAACAAGAGAAAAAGGAAATAAATAAAATGATTAAAGAATGCAAACAAATATATTATGGAGAGAAATTAGAAACCTTACAACAAGATAAAAAGAAAACAATCTGGGATGTAATACATGAAGTAACTGGAAAACAAAAGAGGGATAATATTGATGAATGTATAATGAAAACATTTAAAGAGGAAGACGTCATGGAAATAGTAAATGATTTTAATAATAATTTTGCTAAACAAGTGCCAGATCTGAAGGAAAGTTTTAAAATGGAACACGAAGAGTACAAAAAAGGAAGATTAAGCAAAAAAATTAGAAATAAAAAAGATAAAACACAGAAAAACATACAAAAAACAATGTACATTGAATATACAAACGAAACAGAAATAGTGACAATAATAAATGAATTAAAAAATACAAAAGCAACACGAATTGACAATATTCAAACAGAACATATAAAACAAACTAAAGATAATACAGCAAAAGCGTTGAATGTATTAATAAATAAAATGATTGAAAAAGAAATCTGGCCCGAGATGTTAAAAATACAAGTTATACGACCGGTGTACAAAAAAGGACCCAAAACAGATAAAAATAATTACAGACCCATTGCATTACTTTCAATTATTGACAAAATAATTGAAAAATTCTTTGCTGTTAAGATAAGAAATTTTTTAGAAAAAGTACAAATCTTATGAAAATTCCAATATGGATACACAAAAAAGAAAAGCACAACTGACTTGCTGGTAGATTTGAATGAAATTGTTACAAATGCACTGAATGACGGGAAATACGTGGGAGTCATTTTAATAGATCTGCAAAAAGCATTCGACACGTTTGATCAAAAAATTCTGTTAAAAAAATGTGAAAAAATTGGACTGAGGGGTAAAATTTATAACATAATAAAGAGCTACTTAGAAAATAGGAAAACTACTGTTCAGGTAAGAGGAAAATATAGTAATCGAATTACAACTAATTTCGGAGTGCCACAAGGTTCTGTAATGGGACCACTTTTATATTTAATTTACACAAATGATAATCTAGAGAACATAGATAAAACCCAAATTTTACTTTACGCGGATGACACAATAATGATTTCTATAAATTATAATTATGAAGAAATGATTAAAAATTTACAAAATGATTTTAATAAATTAAATGATTGGTTTATTGTGAACGAACTATTCATAAGTAAAGAAAAAACAATACAAATGGATATCAGAGTACCAAAAATGAATAAGTTTAAAGAAAAATGGATCATAAAACATTATGGTAATTGTATAAACCTGGAAGCAAACAATAAAAACATTAAATGGAAAAAGGAATGCACAGTGCTAGAAAAAAGAAGCACAGCAAGATACTTAGGCATGGAAATAGATTCAAACTGGAACTTCAAAAGCCATATCTTGAACGTAATAACAAAACTAAGACAAATACTTCCAAAGATCTACCAATTAAAGAAGATATTAAACACAAAAAACAAAAAAATACTTTATGATGCATGGATAGAGAGCATACTTAGATATGGAATTGAAATATATGGATTTGCAGCAGACTATCTGATTGAAAGACTTCAAAAAACACAAAATAAAATAGTCAAAATACTCTGGCGAAAATAAAAACACAAAAACTAAAGATATCTTTAAAGAAAATAAAATTTTCAAGATAATAGAACTACGAGATTATATAATAGTAACAAAAAACTATTACACACATTTATTTAAAAACAGCAGAATAAGCAATATCGAAAGAGCAAGAAACATGAATCCATCTTACATTTTACCAAGATGGAATAATACATACGGAAAAAGAAATAAGAAATGGTACATTCCAAATATATTTAATAAAATGCCAAAAAATATGCTGGACTTTCCTAATATAAAGGAAATTAAACTAAAGCTAAGAGAAATGTGGAGCTAATTACTTATAAAAAATGATAATACAAGAAAAATACTAAATATTTGTAAACTAATACGATAAATGAAATATTGTAAATAAAGTATCATAATAAAATATTTATTGTTATTATAAATCAAAAGGTAATAGAAATATGAATTATGAATTAGACTAATAGAGGTTCAATACTAAATATTTGTAAAACTGTGTGAAATATTAGATTAACCATTATTTATTAATTTGTTATTTATTTATTTTTTGTATATAATAAGATGTAAAATAAGAAAAACTGACGCAACTCATTGCGCAATGTTGAGTGTACGTATATTTAAAAGAAATGAATAAGATGTCTTTGAAATCTCACACAAGCTGTTTTTAACAGCTTCGAGCAACTCATTTGTATAATGTAGTTGAATAAAATTATTATTATTATTAAATTAGCCCCAAAGTGGTCGAAAATGGCCTAAAATCTATTTTTCTCGAAAACCATAAGAGATATGAAAAAAATGTATTGGAAAGACATCGCAGATTACATTAATGCAAACAACTTTTATCTCAACCGTTTTTGCGTATCACTAACGTTTTTTGCATAATCGGCCCAATGGCAAAATTGGGTGCCATTTTGGCCGCCATCTTTAATGCCTAATACATTAAATGTGTATTGCTGAGGTGGCAACATGTGGAACTCTTTTCCGTGGGATGTAAACAACAATTCCCAAGTAAAAAATAAAAGTTGGCAAATTGTGCACAGCAGCCCTATATTTCCTACAAATGCTCCCTTACTATATTATACCGTATGCGCATAATTGCAATATGTGCAAAAACAGGTGCCCGGCAAAAAAATGACACAGCTGCCCATTAGGAAAAGTTATCATGCATTATTTTATTTCTGTTGGTGTCACAAATCAAATGGCATTATTGAAGTTTTGCAACCTTGGGTGGCGCCAACATCTGCTCTGGCCCATGGACTAAAAGCTCGCGGTGCGAGTGGACACTTACTTTTTTTTCCCCATCTTGTAGCGGTACGGATTTGTGTACTCCGGGACTGAAATTATGGTGAGCCGAGTAAAATATTGATCAAGCTGGCTAAACTGAGTAAATATTGTTTTTGGTGGACCGAGTAAAATTTAGTAAAAATAAAGTAACATAAATTAAACGTGAGTAAAAACGTTAAGGCAATTTTTTTTTAGTCACATTCAATTTTTGTTATTTAATTTAAACCCCTTCCCCCCCCCCTTACCGACAAATAGCTATTTAGACTCGTTATATGAAGGATTAAGTTATGAATGTTTTATCCCTCGTGATTTCCATTTTTAATTTTGGGACACTACAAATGTTTTCTTAAAAATGTGGTTCCAGTATATACTGAGACCTTTGAAACTGTTACAATAACCACACTTTCAATTTAAATTTGTCAGTTCCCTTCTTTCACTCCTTGGAGTGAGAGGGAGGTAGGCTAAAGTTTCCTTATACATCATTTAGTTCACATCATTTAGGACGTGGTGATACCGTTTCTCATCGTACAGTACATATTATATCATTCAACGTTTGATTGTTACACGGACTGAGTAGGCATTCCCAATCAAGGGTTTAAAATGTATCATAAGAAAATCTCATAAGGGTAAAGAAACCCATCACGTTTTTACCATGCAAAGTAGTGATATCAGAACCAAAAAGGCTGCCAACAAGTTTGTGGTTCGAACCGACATCACTCAAGCATAACTGACAACCACCAAGGTTTCAGTTGAGGTTGAGTGGCCAGAGTTCAGAGTCGAAAAACTTAGTGGCAGCCATTTTCACTCTGATATCATTACTTTATGTGGCGAAAAGTTTATGGATGCCTTTATCCATTACCCTTGTCCAAGATGGTGGCTAGTATGGCAGCCCACCAATCTGTGGGCAAATCATATTACTCCACCAACTTTCAAGGCTTCTACCCCAAAGACTTCTACTCCATTCAACCCGAAACTCTCCCTACCAATGCGTAAAATTCGCATGCACTTGACTGTTCACGTGCACTTTGAAATTGTAATGTGCACCTAGATTTCTGAAAGTGTGCATTGCGTCACTTTTGATTGCTCACTGCTCCGTTACGAAGTGCTGCTTTCCTCGTAGCCAAATTAATCAGCCAAAATTATGGTATAAAGTAGTAATAAAGAGAGCTTCAGGGGGGGGGGGATCATGCTACAGGAGCTTACAGTGCTCCCCCAGACCCCCTAGGTGCTTATATGTCTCAAGAGTGCACTTGGGATTTTTTAATTTTTATTTTAGGCACTGCTCCCTCCTATGCCAACGTTTGCCTATCGAGTTTTATTGCATGCCATTTGAGAACTAAGGTACTCGGGAACGACAGGTCAAGCTGTTGCGTGTACTAACCATGCGGATAGTGTGCAATATCATCGCTCAATTCCCTTGCTTGATCTTAGTTTGTTCCAAATTGAGTCTCAGGTGGAATTGTATTCATTCAATTCAACAACCAACAACAAGCCCTAAACCGGGAAAGCAGTTGCATGTGTTTGCATTAATACGTATTGGCATGGGCGATTTTGTTTGGTATAAGTTTCGGTGACTGTAATTCTATAAAAAGCTTCAGAAAACCGTGTAGCCTAAGAACAAGTACGTAACTAAGTTTCTGCGTTGTGGCTCTAAATGATGATGTCTTGTAGTCTACTGCTGTGAAGTGAATGGCCGACGACACTACGATGAAGTTTTCCGTATGCCGATTTTGGGTTAAAACGGCAACCAATTCGCGTCAAAATGCACGTCGAATTCCCGTCGAAAAAAATCCTAGTTAGCCTACTTTAGTTTGATATAACCACCTGAATTTTCGAAGAACCCATGGAATATGGTCAGTGGTCAGCTTCTAATGTGGATCTCGTCCTTTATTACACATCGATCACAAAGGGTTCTTATGCAAAACTCCTTTTCTACACCTGCTGAGATTATTAGTGGGGTAACTCAGGGCTCAGTCCTGGGTCCTTTGTTTTTCGTTGTTTATTTGAATGACTTAAATTGTAATCACCATGCAGTTCATGAATTAAAATTTGCTGATGACCTCAAGCTTGGTTCAGCCATTGTTGACACCACTGAAATTACCAATGTTTTTAACTGGGCGAGTGTCTGGCAAATGCCCATTTCCCAGCCAAACTGTCAGTCCTTTCACATTGGTAAACAAAATTCTTGTTTTTCTTACAGCATTGAAAACCATATACTGCCTGATGTTTTCGAGGTCCGTGACCTTGGGGTTTGGTTTACATCAAACCTAAAATCATCCTTGCATTGTACGAAGGTCACTGCTGCAGCTTACCAACGGCTTGCCGTTTTAAATCGCTATTTTACGTCTGGGAATGTCAAGACAAAGGTTTGGGCGTTTAAGGTCTTTGTCCGTCCATTGTTGGAATACGCAAGTCAGATGTCGACACCATCCCTGTTAAAGGATATCGATCAGGTTGAGTCTGTGCAGCGCCGCTTTACGAAGGGCCTTCCTGGTCTGCGAGACAAGCTTTACTGTGATCGCTTGTTGAAAACAGGTCTTGAATCGCTTGAATTACGTAGGCTGAAGTTTGATTTAATTCTCACTTTCAAAATTCTTCGTGGTCTTGTGAAGGTGGATCTGCCTTTCTTCGTCCTCAACTTGGTACGCTCTAATCGGGGTCACTCATTAAAATTATTAGTCCCATCCTGCAATCGGGAGTGCCGACAAAATTTCTTTGCCATTAGGATAATCCCTGCCTGGAACTCACTTCCCGAGGAAGCAATTTCAGCGCGTACGGCAGCTGGTTTCCGAAACGCCTTAAACAGACTCCAACTTACAAAGTTTCTGAAGAGACCGGATTTTTGTACTCACAGTTTTTTAAACACCAAAAAAACTTAACTTGGCTTTTGTGGTGTCCACACTATTTTAAATTAGGATTGGTGTTAGTGGGACATCCCCCTTCCAAGTTCCTTACCACTATCTGTGGTTAAACAGTTTTATTATTTATTATATAAGAATTATTTTGTACTACAAAAGTTAGTGTCTTTGGGCGCTGTAACCCTTAAACACAGTCTTCATGGTTTAAAAACAGTTAGTTCAATACCTTTCGTTTAGCGGAGCTCTTTAGAGATTTCTGCTGCTACACATTCATGAGCTCATTCGTGGCCGACTATGGCACTTTAATTATCGACGAGGTGCCCTGCCCTGACCGAAGTTCATTCTTCAAACAATTCTATGGCCAGAGGCGAGCAGCGTGTGCGGTACAGGTACAGAACAACAGTTGTTCGCAGGTTGTGGGCGTGGCTCTTGGACCGCACGGCTGGAAGCTCTAGGGGGTGGAGGGGTGGAGTGGATGGAAGCGGGGGAAGAGGGGAGGTGGAATTGGGGGGGAGGGGAGGGGTGTCTGATGGTGCACGCACCCCACACGCGCCGCGTAGGAGGGGCTGACACCCGCCAGCGCTGGACCGAGAGGGTATCATTTGGCCCTACCTACCTTCATCAAAATACTGATATCTCGAATGGACTAGACAGACAGACAGAGAGAAAGACACGCGAATGGTCTGTCCTTGTGGCAAGGTTGAATCAAGGTGGAGACAGACACAAACAGATTGATGGACACAGGCGCCTTCCTTGGCTTGTCCTAGCCAAACGATAACTGCTTCAAGTGATGTTATCATTTTTAGAAAACTCTCCCAAACCTTGACGGCCTTTAAATATTTTCTCCGGGTTTCAGGTCGTTAAAATCGAATGGTATTTACGGCATTCCCAACAGATGACGCATGTTCCATGATAAAGGGTTAGAAGACAAACATCGTTAAGTGACAGACAAAAATAGCATTGTGATAAGAGTAATAGATGGGTTCGTTGACTTGGTATTAAAACACCACACAAAATGGCACCATTGTGTCCATTATACGCACCTAGACTCAAGAGTTCGACCACGGAGAAAATTAAGATTTACGCTAGTGTGTCGCCCGTCAAAATTCGACGATATCATTAACGTCCGTCCTATCCAGGTAAAATATATACGGGTACGCCGACCGCTGTACATGTCTTTTTGCAGGTAAGGTAGCTCAGCAGTTTTCAGAAATTTGAGGAAAAATTTTAAAAAGCGACAGAAAAGGCTAGAACTTCGTTTGATCGTGAAACTGGTCGCCTGAACACCATAAAAAGGTGTGAATACCGTTAATATTTGGCTAATTACTGGCTAAACTAATTTCAAGTAAATAAATTCTTCTTTGCATAAAATTCAAATTTTGTAGACAGCTGTAGTTTAACCGTGGAACGTGCCTTTTGTAGGTTTGGGGGGTTAGCGGAAGAATAGATTCAAAGTTACAAATCAATTTCAACACTATTTTAAGGGCAGAGTTACATAATTTTGTTTGTTTGTTTTTGCATTTAAGTAACACGAATTCAAACTGGTTTATCTGCCCCCACGACGATGAAAGAGACAATAATTTGGCAGAAGAAATCCAAGTGCAAAATGCAGGACTCTTGACATGCCACATTCGGCATGAGCCCGAGACACCAAAAGGTCCTTCTCGTGTATTTTGAGTTGAGTTTATCGAGTGCGGTAATCCCTTCTGGGATTTTCTGCCCTGTAGCAGACATTAACAACAATGTCCAACATATTTGGCTTACGACAACTAAGACGTGAATAAGCAGCACGACAACAACTGCATGAATGAACATTGAACAATTCTTATTTTTCCACTACTAAATAATGCAAGTTTGGTAGACTTCTCGACAAAGATTAAGAGACACTTAAACTTACTAATGGAAACTTTCTTAAGCCCCCAAAAAAGGACCAAAAAATGGATTTTCTGTATTTTATCTCGTAGTTGCTAAGAAAAAATTGATCTTCTCAATTTGTACCCAAAAATGTGACATCTCCCGAAAACAAAACTTGTTAATGGTTTATGCCAAGCTCTTCAGCCGTTTGAAGTCATGATATCAAACGCCAAGCTCTTTCGCCAAGTTAATCCCACGGAATAAAGACTTTAAACGTTAAATGAAGTACTTTAAAATTGCGAAGTAAGCCATTTGCAAACTTTTCATTTAACCTTTGAACTATTACTCGGTGAGATTAATGACGAAAGAGCTTGGCGTTTGAATATCACGACTTTAAATGGTGGAAGAGCTAGGCGGGAAAAAGTTTTGGGGAGATATGAATTGTGAAATGTGTATGGCTACGTGTTTGACTGATTCTCTTTAATTCCAAGCTAATTGGCTTTAAATTTTACCAATATCAAAAATACTGTACTCGATAATATAAACACAACCACACAGTGGTGTATTTTATTTCTTCTTTTCCTTAGGCGTCAAATTTGTGAAAGTTGGGCACTAATTTGATCTGCACTGTACCAAAAACTGACGCAACAAAACATTAAATAACCGTTTTCTCTTCCTTTTTTTTTTTGTAGTGAACAGGGTATGTGGTGGGTGCACAGATTTAATTTCGGTTATGAGTCTGATGGTTAATGGTTAATGATGGTTACTGATTTAATTTTAATTACGTGCATAAGGGTTTCTCCTGAACTAAACAGTAGGGCAATCTAAACCTGACAGGAAAGCTTGCTCGTATTCCTTTCCTGTTTGGACTTTGGTTTGGTTAAACCTTACCTTACGTCATACGAGCCAAGCTCTCGGGTCGTATGACGAACAACCATATAATGTGCCAAAAAAAAATCAGTAATTTTTTGTGTGGGGAGGAAATTCATTTAGTTAAGGGGTTTAAGGAGTTGGATGGTTTAGTTCCTCAGAGCCCTAAAATAATGTATTTTCAGCAGATTTAGCGTCTTTTGAAACGTTACGAAAACTAATTTCAGATTTTATTTTTCAATTGGAGATAATGTCGTGTTTGACTACTTTCTCTATATTTGTGTACTTCCCATCCCCCTCTCCTTCCTCCAGGGTGTACCATTGCATAAGTACTTTTTATAGTGAATTGCGAATGATATAATTCTTCACGCAAAGTGATAGTCACTTCGGATGAACCTGACACTTTGATGAACTCAAACCTATATTTTGATAGTGTTTCGAGGGACAAAATAAAATAAAAGCAATATAATAAAATAAAATAAAACCAGTTGTAGGCAATTAAACTAAATTACAATATTGTAATCAGCAATATTTCGAATTTCAAAACAGTCGAAAAATCGGAGGTCATTATATACGCCTTAAGGCGAGAGAGGAAGAGAACTTGTAAATCAACGACAGGCTGGTAGACTAACTTCTAAAATGGATTTCGGCACATAATTCATCAGCCCGTTCCCATCGATCAAGAGAAAGAGCACGAGCACTTCTGGCATGCGCACTAACATCGACTATAAATTGGTGCGCCTCAGTAATTGCAAACTCCACCCAAAACTAAATTAAATATTTATTCATCAGAAAATCACGAGTCTTGCTAAAATTGGTAAAGAGGGGGAGAGAGAGTGCACACCCATTATCCGCGTTCCTTTCGTGCGCATGCAATCCTTTTAAGCATTGTCTTAATAAACAATAAATCTGCACGTTACAGATTTATTGCTTAATATTTATGGCGCTGTAAGCAAACGACTTACAAACATTCGTACAAAGGGATGGTTTGGAATAAGTTTCGAGCACGGTCTCGTGGCATTAGACAATGTTGTTGCAGTGCTTAATCCACGTGAAACCTTAATGCTGTGTTCAACCATTAGACACATCAATACAATTAAAACTGCCCAAAAAAGGGGAAGCCTTAAAACTGGTCATTAAAAAAAGGGCAAGAAACTGTTTTTAACGGTTTATTACTTTAGTGTTTAGTACAGTACCAAATTAGAGACCAGCTTTAAAAATATACAACAAAGAAGGAAAGAACAAAGTACGGCGTTGGTTGGTTGTGTTTAAATTATTGACTAATGAACTTTTGATGTTGGTAAAAGTGAAAGGCAGTTAGCTTGGAATCATCGAAACACATGTCCACGCACACACCTCAACACACACTCGCCTACTTTTTTTCAGTTCAATTGTTCAGTATTATAATTCAGTCAGACCATCTCCTTTCCCTTCATCAACTATTGATGATACATGATAAGTATTAGTTTTTCTTTACGTTATTTCACGGATGCCGTTTAGCCAGGTGGCAGTAATACGCCACACGCAGACACCAATCATTAGTTTACCTACCGTGTCCAAAAGGAAAAGAAAAAAAAACGGTAAAAACGTTTTAATACAGCAGTAAGGTTTCACGTGGACTAAACACTGCAGCAGCATTGCTGTATTTTAAACCTTACAAGAAAGCTTATTCGTGTTGCTTTCCTGTTCAGACTTCAGTTAAACCATGAACTTAAACTTAAAACAAGTTCGTTTTTGGTTTCGATGGGAATAAGTTACGAGCATATTCTCTTGGTATGAGACATTTAAAACTATACATTTTTGTTTAGAAACGGAAAGCGCCTGGTTGTATGTTAGGAAGAAATCATCCAAAATTAGAGGCACCAAGAAAAAATAAAAAACATATTACACAACTTTTCATGCCAAATCTGACACATTATCAGGAGTCACAAGACAAATAAAATTTAAAATATCACAAGGTGAATTCATCAAAACAGCAACGAGCAAACAGCGAAACTGGAAGGATGCAAATCAAACTACTACAATATTTGTGAAAAAAATAAAATTAAAAGCCTAAAATACTAAGAGGGACAAAGGTTTGTGACAGTTATTGCACACACCATTGTCCTTCTCTAGTATTTTGTCTTTGATACTCATTTGGGCTGATCATGCACGTCGAGCTAAAAGCCATGAAATTTGGTACACAAGGCATTCTTCGCTTACAAACCGAGCTAGCTATGGAACCCCCTCTAGATACCGCCTAAGGCCCTTTCCTGCGCCCCCACCACTCTCACCTTTATGAGGTGATTGAACAGCAAATTCTTGCTGGATTGCTAAAACATGAATTGGTACACGAGCTATTAGCAGTACAAATGGAACTCGAATTTTGTTGGTCATCAGACTCATGCAGGGGACACAGGGAAGATTTGGGGTGGGGGGGGGGCTTGGCTTATCTCATGGGGTTCCACATGTAGTTTGATTTCTACTGCTACCCATGTATCCTTTTCGTACGTTCAGCAAAAATTTGTTGGTTATTGATGCTTCAAGGGGGTGCCCCGGGGGGGGGGGGGGGGCAGGAAGCTGGTGGAGGCCTTGGTGGTATTTCTTCACGGGTATTCATGGCTGGTTCGATTTCTACTTCTAAGAATGACCTGAAACTTCGAGCAAAACGCCCTTCGTTAATAAGTTCGCGCTACAATCTTGCTGCACGGTTATGTCTAATGGTGTTCCTAAAAGATCTAGTCAAATTTTAAGCATAGATGCTACTCATACAAACAAAGCATAAGGTCCCTATAAACAATGGTTCTGGAAATGCTTCCTGAACGTGTGAACACACGGTGAAGTCAAGTAATTTCATAGCCTATTTGACTATAATGGCTGAAGCAATGGTTTGCAAGCATTTATATTGTTGCAAAACAGACTACAAAATAATCAATACTCTCAAGCTACTGGTATAGTAGTTGGCTGGAACTAACTCGTAGTGAAAGGGCTATTCTCCCTATCCCCCCCATTTAAAAAAAAAGGTTGCTGCGTTATTTTTTAACGAGTAGGCCCCAATGGTTGGGCTGCACCCTCCCGGTCCAACACTGTTTAAATATCGACAATACGTATTACAATTCTTGTTAAATGTTACTGTGCTTTTTTGTTGCATTTACATTTGAATGTTCCTCTTGTTTAAAAACCCCTAAAAAGGGAAACAAGTAAATATGTACAGTTTCATGTATGCAGTTGAGATTTAACGAGTACCATAATTTGAAACATTTTCTGTATGGCAAAAAAAAAAAACAATTTTACGGGAGCAAGAGGAATGAGCATTTTTTTGCATTTTTTTTTGCAAATGTGTGCAAAAGATGTGTAAGTATTTAAACCATGTTGTTGAATAGGTTGGTTAGTTAGACATTCGAACCAGCAACCAGTACATTGCAGAGCTGGTTACTTGTCTCACAAAGAGGAAGTTTATTAATTACCTAAAGCACGTGCACATGCACCGATACAATGCTGAAGTGGCAGAAATCCATTGCACATATGGACGAGTGAATAGAAACAGCAGCGCAACCCAGTAGCGCCTACCACGAAACCTACTAACAGCAACAGTGTCCAGCCAAAGATACATTTAGTGCCGTCCATCTTCGACTTGCTGAAACTGGATCGTTTTTGCCTGCTATTGCTGACTGGGGTTGACACAGGTATGTACGAACACTTGAAGCTGAAGAACGGATGCTCGACATGATCTTAGAGGGTCCAGGATTATCAAAAAGACAGGTCGCTGAAGAGGTAGGTGTTTTGTACCAAAGTGTGTGGATAATTCTTTGGTACTATCGTCTTTACCCATATTATAGCTGGCAGCGAGTCAAGGCTCTCTTTCCAGCTGATTGCCCTCCGCGTGTAACGTTTTGTGAATCGTACATGCAGCAGTGGGTTGAACCAACCTATCAGCAGCGTGTATTTTTTACAGATGAGGCAAGCTTCAAACGGGATGCTGTCGTGTACTCTCACAACAATCAGCAGTGGGCGGATGGAAACCCATATATCACACAGTCGCACCATCAACAGTGGTTCTCGTGGAATGTCTGGATCAGAATCATAGGAGACTACCTCGTTGACCGGTTTTTCAGCCACCCAGGCTGAATGGTCCTAATTACAAGAATTTCCTGGAAAATGAGCTGCCTGTATTGATGGAGGATGTTCCATTGGGGACTCGTCATCAACTGTGGTTAATCATGCGTAGTGGTGGTCCAACCCACTTTGCCTCAATGCTTGGGAATTTCTTAACCATAGCTACCCTGGGCATTGGATTAGTAGGGGAGGACCCACTGCTTGGCCCGCATACACATCGGGCTTTAATACTCTAGATTTTTTTTGTTTAGGGATACCTCAAAGATTTTGTTTATGCTACACCAGTTCCTGATCTACAGATTGTGGATGGGTGTACACGATTCGGGGTACCCTTGGAATTCTTGAACGAGTTCGACAAGGGTGTGACGCTGTATAGCATACATTGTTGCCATGGATGCCACTTCGAATCTGACGTATACTACAGACAATTCGTTATAGCAGTACTGAAAGTGTGGCAGGTTTGATTTCCGTACTGACGTTTCTTTTGGTACCTCAGGGGCAACTTGGTTTAGGTTTAGGTTTAGGTTTATTTAAGGACGGTAGCCTTTTGCAGGCCATCTATCCTATACACATTACAACACCAAAACGTAATACAAGTGGTAACCTACAGTGTAGCAGCGACCCTAACATAACTGCCCCACACGGAAACGTCCCGTCGCATCACAGAAAGCAGCCACTGCACGCAAACGTCCTCTGTTGCTCCTGCCAGTGTGCGGGCTCGCTCCCAGAAGCTCCAGTATGCCCTCACCCGGTGGAAGGCAGTCAGCTCGCACTGTCGTGTATCGCGGGCAGTGCAGAAGAAAGTGTTCTCTTGTCTCCTGGCTGCCACCACAGATGCAAGCTCCATCCCTACGCGACCATGCAGCAACTGATGCGTTCAATGGCGAATGGTCAACCCGTAGACGCGAAAGCAACACTGACGCACGCCTTGGTATATGGTCCAACTCTCTTGGGCGGGTGATGGAGGGGTGGATGGCAAAGAGACCCCTTCCTCGATCACTGCTAAACCAATCTTCCTCCCATGCTGCACTGGCTACTGACGTACACCAACTCCCCAAATCTTTCGGACTCACTGCTGCCTGTATAGACTGACACGGGGAGACGCGATAGTACCTGGAAAGCTCGTCAGCTGCCTCATTGCCAGGCACATTCGCGTGGCCTGGTGTCCAGCAGATGGAAACACTTACTCCGGCTGCTTGAAGTGCATAGATAGTGGCAAGAACCTCTACAACCACCGGTGGGCACATACCCGGGGATCGCGAATGTCTGCAGAGGGAGTGCACAGCTGACTGTGAGTCTGTGTAAACCACCGCCTTCTGAGGCGCAATGTCACAGACTACTTGGAGGGAGACTGCAATTGCCATCAATTCTGCGACCAGAACGCTTGGGACTGCCGTTGCTCTGTAAAAGTTCCTGATCTTGACTGCCGGGACCCAGACCCCAAGACCACCCTCAAAACCACCACTATACGATGCGTCACAGTAGACAGACATAGCATCCATCCCGCACCTGCAAATCCTAGCCCTCCAAGATGACTTAGGCACACACGACTCCACACAGAAACATCCCAGTAAGCTTGCTAGGATGGACGGTCCTAGCACTGGCCAAGCGGAAACTACCTTGAATTGAGACCCATTTGCCATGAGGAACAGACGAGCAGCTTTACCAGCCGTCCCCAGACGAGAGAGGCAATGTTGAGGTAGGGTCGCGTACTCCGTAAGAATCCGGTGAAGGGGGTCAGGCGGGCCACGACTAACATTACGAATGTAGCACCTCAATAGGAGAGCCTTGACTCGGTGAACTAGGGGCACAACTCCTGACTCTACATGGAGCGCCACTACTGGAGTAGAGCGAGAGCACCCCGTAATAATTCGCAGACAAGTATTAACCGCCGTTTGGATCCGCTGGATGCAGCTTCTCGCCGCAGTGACCAAGAAGGGTAAATGGTAGTCTACAACCGACTGGATATAAGACAGGTACACTGACCGCAGCACTGACCGACTTGCTCCCCAGTCTGAACCAGCCAACCGCAGCAGGACCCTCGAGCGAGAGACCACTGCATCCCGTACACTCATGGCCTCTGCCGACCCTGACAGCCGCCCATCCAGCCATATGCCCAAATAGCGAGCCCCCGGAGAGCTGACCACAGTCGTTCCAGCAATTAACAGGGTCACAGGCTGCATGGGTTGCCTCGAGTAAACAACCACCTGGGACTTTCCCGGAGCCAAAGCCAACCCTCTGTCCCGGAGCCACCGTTCAATCTCAACAATTACTGTCTGCATCACAGCTTCCATATCTGCCATCGTTGGGCCCACCAGCCAGACCGCCACATCGTCGGCAAAGGCGGCAATGTTCGCATGGGGCGCCACTTGCACAAGAAGACTATTCAACAGCACAGCGAAGAGTACCGGACTCAAGCAGCTACCTTGGGGCAAGCCTCGAGACGTTCGATGTTGAGTGGAGTAAACACGGCCAATCCTGGTACAGAAACACCTGTCAACTTGGTTAAACAAGGAGCAACAATGATTACCCCAGGAGCAAATGTTTATCATGCCTGAGCAGCAACAATAGTTTTGCCATCATTTGGAGCTATTGACTGTCTCTTGTCAGACACAAATACTTGCTTAATCACTTGTTTTCACCATACCATGGTTCATGTCCTAGAGGGTCTCTTGGATTGGGGGGCATTTTCTAGTAAGCCGACTGGTATATGTACGTCATTTCTAGCCATTCACTCACTATCCCAGTAGCTTGAGAGTATATTGATTAATATGCAGTTTGCTTTGTACAATTAAATTGATTCAAACCACACAGCCATTATGAGACAAATAGGCCTATGAAATTACTTGACTCCTCGGAAAGCAAGCATATCTGGTCCCATGTTTATACGGAATTTTTTCTTTGTTTTGGTGCGTAGCATCTATGGTTAAAAATTTGACTAGACCTTTTAGGAATCCCATGTATACGTATAACTGTGACACTACCAAGTAAATATCTCGTACGCGTTCAAACTCTTCCATTTTTTTCAGCAACAGGCTAACCAGAACCAGTTATAAAATCGACTACCAAATCGGACTTCCCAGTAGACAACAGAGAAGAATTATGGCCGGTGGGGGGTGGGGGCGGCTCTCTGCCCCTCCCCTTTCAATTTAGGCCATGGGGCTATTGTGTGTTAATAAGTGTAAGATTCGGATGGGAAGTGGAAAATATTTTGTGTTCATATAAGCTTTTAAAATCAGCTGGAAGTCCTGGGAGTCCTGAGAAGTCCCGGGAATCGGAGCAGTATCCTCACAAGAAGGGCAGTCTTTAATGCAGACTGTTTACTCCGTTTACCATTTACCTTGTGATTTATTCTTTATTTACATGCGGTCATTTTTAGACCTTATCTTTATGTATAAAGTAAGAAATAAAATAATTCGTGGAGCATTCATTACAGATGTGTGGGGGTAGGGGGGGGGGTTGGTGCCCCCTTGCCACCGGTAGAACCACCACACTGGCTGACAACAACTACGGTTGCAAAGGGTTGCCTTGCGGAATAGCGATGATCAATCACAAACAAAAAAGAACAGTTAACGACTTGAGGCGTACAATTTCCAACGATTCAAGGTCAAGCCAAATATCCATGGAAGAACAGCAACAGTCAGTTCAGCAACGGAACTTTTCTTTCTTTTTCCCCCCACATTACCACCGAACCGAAACTGACGCCAAGTGTGTCATCAGAACAGTCCATGTCTCCCTCGCAAATGACCATTCAGCTGCCAGTAGACAAGTGGGCGACACAACAGCAATCATAAGTTGGACTATTGTCCGTAATTTAGCTAGTCAGACAATCTGCCTCCTGAAAGAAACCACGCAGAAAATGACATTTTGTAGAACTGACCTCGATTTTCCATCTACTTCCATCTTGCAAAGGGCCAAACAAAGGGCCAACAATGCTATTAACAGTATCAATACTCTTACCAAAGGCAAACTAATAATAAAATCTGGATGGAACAACGGTTTCAGGGTCATAGTGTTCCTACATTTCCTGCTTTTTTTTTTTAGATCCTACTTTCTCTTTTCCTTCCTAATTTATTCCTACTTAAAAAAAAATCACGTTAGAAAATACCTGTTTTGGGTCATTTAACAAATTTTTAATTGGTTTTAAAAGACAAAATAAGCCATACTGTGCTTCTAATAAGCCATACTATGCTTCTGCAGGCTGTTTATGAGTAAATTAGCCCTACTTTTTATTCATGCTGGTGTCGGACCCCTGAGCAAATTATCGGCCTGATGTTACATAAAAAAATTTGGAGGAAAGGGGGCTTTCTTCCTCCTTGCGAAGGTCATAGGAAAGAGTCCCACACGTGGCCACCACTTACCTTAACTGGAAGATGTAGGTACTGTGAATTTCGAAGCACTCATGGATTGTTGATGTAGTTTTTTGGGTGCTAGATCCTACACTATTTTATCACGTTTATTGTGTTGTTGCTATTGCGCATTAAGTATAAACCACAAGGCATGAACATAAAAGCAATTTAATTTTCGGAAAAAAATCCCACATATTTTCCTTGGTCACCTAAGGTACAATACAAACAAATACAATGAGAAATGAGCACCCGAAACCAACCTTACAACTTCCCAACAGCTTAATACTTACAACAATTGTAAAAGCCACCATCAAAAATGAAGGGCTGACAACAGCCTAGCATTCACACACCCACCGTATTGGATACACCCACCCGACCATTGATCTTCACATTTAAAAAAAAAAGAATTTTTACTTTAAATTTTGTTTGTTAGGAACTCTTTATACACTTCCTGCCATTTCTGCATATGGTTGAAATTTTTTACAATGTTAAGAGCACGTTTTTTATTTACAGTAATTAAGTATGCTTCCAGCTGGGTTCGGATTTTATCCACTGGTTCCCTATATATCACCATGGTTCCAGCAACATCCACTGTGTGATTAGTGTCATCTGAGTGGTTTGATACAGCATAAGCATGGTAGGATTTTACTATTTCCCCTGCGTGATCCAATTTCCTCAACCCAACTATCTTTTACATTGGCCAAAATATATATGTGGGCAGTCACACAACATATTTGTTAGTATCAAGTCTTGAGTTGAAAATAATCGATTTCGCCATATTGTGGCATGTGGGTACGATTGACGTCAAATTGGTCGTTCCGCTTGGCTGCTGAAATTGCCCTACTGAAACTGCCCTACTGTCTGATGGGGTCTGGACGCAACCCTAATGCCAAATTTAGTAAAGATTTGATTGATTGCTTCGAATATACCCGGGACAATTCTACCGTACATCCCGGGTATATTCGAAGCAATCAAGCAAATCTTTAATAAATTTGGCATTAGGGTTGCGTCCAGACCCCATCAGACAATAGCTACCTGTGATCATCCCCTCCCCCTCATTCAGTAAGGCAGTTTCAGTAGTGGCGCACCCAGAGGGGGAAAAAGGGGGACACTTGCCCCTCCCAAGACGGAGATTAACAGCGATTTTTTCAACTTACATCAGAAAGCCCCTCTTTTTCGCCTCAAGAAGGATAACAATGTTTTGTATTAGAATGCTCTCAACAACCCAAATTCGTTCTCCGAGCCAATCTTTCCTTTCTCCCCCCCCCCCCTTCGTTGCAAAGGGTGAAAAATTATTTGCCTTGAAGCGGAACAAAGAAGTTCGGAATTTCCTGCTATTAAGAAAATTTCTCAAATGAAGTTTCTTAAAGGCATAAAAAAATCACTGACGTCAGTAAAAATGCGTTAGCTTTTGGATCTTTTTTGTGTTTTGTCCCATCCAAACAAAATTCCTGGATGCGCCACTGAGCTTCAGCAGCCAAGCGGAACGACCAATTTGACGTCAATCGTACCCACATGCCACAATTTGGCGAAATCAATTATTTTCAACCCAAGACTTGATACTAACAAATATGTTGTGTATTGCATTAAATGCAATGACTGCACACATATACATTTCGGTCAATGTCGAAGATCGTTGGGTTTGAGAAAATTGGATCACGCAGTGGAAATAGCAAATTCCATCCATGCTTAAGCTATGTCAAAGCACTCAGATGACACTAATAACACAGTGGATGTTGCTGGAACTATGGTGATATACAGGGAACCAGCGGATAATATCCGAACCCAGTTGGAAACATACTTGATTACTGTACATAAAAAACGTGCTCTTAATATTGTAAAACATTTGAACCATATGCAGTAATGGTAGGAAGTGTTTAAAGAGTTCCCAACAAGCAAAATTTAAAGTAAAAATTCTTTCTTTAAATATGAAGATCAATGGTCGGTTGGGTGTATCCAATATGGTGGGTGTGTGAATGCAATTTGCAATATCAAACAAATCTCTATTAACCAGTTCCCTCCGACAACCAATGTTATGGATAACACTTCTGGCATTCAATAAAACACATAAAAAATCCCCAATAAGAGTTGAACAATGTAAAGAGGTATAAAGATCTGTGCTGGGGTTGGACCCCATTACATGCATAAGTTTTCCTTCGTGGTGAGTATTTTAAACAGTTCATCTTGAAGACTGATCTTGCCCATTGAAGTCAGTTGAATCCTGTCCTGGGCCAAAAGGGTGTGGTCTTCACAAATTTCTTTTATTGAGCGAAATTAAAGAATAGTTGTTTGTCACACACATTTGTCATATCAACGAGTTTGTATGAATAACTTTTTTTTTATCAAGTTTAATATTCGCCCTGCCGATACGTGGGAAAAGGCCAATGAAGGAGACCTTTGCATTAGGGTTACCTGCACTTGCATAAGGACAAGCAAAGTCACTTAAATGGCACGTAATTCTGTTTCGGAATTCTTCAAAAAATGTTATTTGTTCCAGCACAAACAACTAGGGTCCTGTTTGGGTCACTTACTTCAAGGAGATGTGGGACTTTTGATATCATCAGGCTTAGGATCTAGGGTCGCCGCTGCCACACAAGTTTCGAACGTTAGAATCGCCATTTATTGTAATGATCCTTTTCCACTGCTTGTATCCATCGGCACATAAGTGTTCTCGGCCCCGTTCGTCGTATGGGTCCGTTCGGAGATTTCCTTACACTTCAATTGTTTTATTCTGTTACGTAGTGCAGAAAGGTCGTGACCCTCTTCCTGCGATTCCGCACGTTGCATCCCTGGTTCAGAATGTTCAGGTAACCTGGTAGGGCATACACTGATAAAGTTATATTTTGTCTTTCTGTGCTTATGAGTAGCGTCGCAAATCTTGTTACTTGCACTTTTGGTGGGGCCACTGGCCAACCTTAAGAGTTTCATGTGGCTAATCTTACATAGATGGGCAATATCTATGTCTTGTGATTTAATTTCCGGTTCCTGTCTCTAGAACCTTCTAGAACCTTCTATTTCCCATCCCTTGTTACTTCGTGGTTGTCAGGGGTTATGAAAGGGTCTTTAAACAAAGGTGCCAGCATGGAAAAATCAGTTAGCCTTCGGGCCAGCCAACTGGCTGGTCCTCCTTTGACCCCAGCTAGGTCTCCTAGTTAGGGGGATTTTTAGTTGTTAGGCCTTTAGTAGGCCCAATTTTGGTAGGCTCTTTTCCACAACCTAAACCAAGCCTCTTAACCCTAACTTAACCCTAAAGTTCCCCAGTTTTGGTTCAGTCTAATTTGCTTGCTCTCCCACTTTGCTATTTTTGTGTCAAGTAGTAATATTTTTATGAAGCTGCAACTTACTTGTTGGTATGACATTGGTCTTATATGTAGACTGTTCATTTCGTTGTTCAAGATGAGCCGAAATAATCTCAAGTTCACCCCCATCTGGGTCCCTTAGATCCACAGAAAGGGCCACAGCTCCGTTCAAGATAAGGTGGTTGGATTTCTTCACAGCTAGGGCTTCCCCGGAATATCAACCGGAATATCAACAAAAGCCCCCTCCCTCTTAGTGAGCCACACCTCCATTTTCGAGCAGAAATCGTCTGCATACTTCTGAAGAATTTGCTGTTGTTTAGCGAAGGAATTCATAGTCCAGCATTCAAAGATTCATAGTTAAGCATTCATTCTTATAGTCAAAGATGTTCTTATAGATTATCTTGGTATTAATTCCCCCATATCGATATCGATATTGGGCCAATGTAATAGCACCCTTCTGAACCAATGTGCAGGTAGCACTTTATTGGGACAACGTAATATCAACCTGTTATACCAACGTGTTGGTTGCACGTTATTGGGCTAATGTAATAGCACCCTTCTAAACCAATGTGCAGAAAGTACTTCATTGGGACAACGTAATATCAACCTGTTGTACCAACGTGTTGGTTGCACTTTATTGAGCTAACGTAATGGTAACCTGCTAAACCATATGTTGGTAGTACTTTATTGAGCCAACATAATAGTAAAAAGTGAAACCAATGTGTTGGTAACACTGGAATGGGACAACGTAATAGTAACTTCAGCTAAACCAATGTGTTGGTAGCACTTTATTGGGACAACGTTATAGCAACCTGCTAAACCAAAGTGTTGGTGCCAATTACTGAGTCGATGTAATAGTAACCTGCTAATCCAATGTGTTGGTAGCACTTTTTTGAGTTAATGTAATAGTAACCTGTTAAACCAATGTGTTGGTACCACTTTATTGGGCCAAGGGAATAGTAACCTGCTAAACCAATGTGTTGGTAGCACTTTATTGAGTAAACGTAATAGTAACCTGTTAAACCAATGTGTTGGTACCACTTTATTGGGATGGTGTAATAGTAACCTGCTAAACCGATGTATTGGTAGCACTTTATTGAACTAACATAATAGTAACCTGTTATACTAATGTGTTGGTAGTACTTTATTGGGACAACATAGCAGCAACCTGTTAAATCAATGTGTTGGGGTTCAATTATCGGGCCAATGTATTAATTACCAGTTACACCAATGTGTTGGCCATCCTTCATTGGGCCGGCGTGTTTCTTTTTTCACTCCTCAATATGTCGGCAGTCCTTCGTTGGGTCAATGTATTTCTTCTGCTGCTCCTTCAATACATTGGCATACTTCGTTGGACCAATGTATATCTTTATCTGCTGTACCAGCAAGTTGGCCGTCCTTCGCTGGGCCTACGTATTTCTTTTTATGTGCACAAGTTTGTTGGCCGTCCTTCATTGGGCCAACGTATTTTCTTTTAACACAACTAAAGTTTAGTTCAGGTTTAAATAATTATTCAATGAAAAATACGATTGTTTAACCATAAGTAACGTTACTTTCGGTTAGAGTAGCATAAGTTAGGTTTTAAGACGGTATTGGTCTTTTGTACTCGAATAAACAAACAACAAACAAACAAACGTTACTTTGAATAGCTTGATTGTTCATAATGTTAAGCAGTACATATGGACATCCCTCAAATTATAATATTCTTTTGGTGTAATTATAAAATCTTATTTCTGCGTCCTCTCTTTACTTTTACATTTTCATAAAACTTGAAACTTCATAAAATTTTTACAAGTCCAATTCTCCCAGCATCTTATACGCTGTCTAAGCAATGGTTTACAAGCAGCTCTGGTGGTGTAATGGATAACATCTACAGCTCCGGTTCGGTCGGCGTCGGGATCGATCCCACCTGTGGGCATGGTGTATTTTTTTTAATAAATTTTTATTTAGTTGCTGGTTGATAATGGTGCCCCAATGTTGGCATTATGGAGTCATACCAACCACTTTAGACTTCGTTAGCCCATTGTTGGCTAATTACTGTCAGCAATGTTGGGTGATAAACACTGGCCCAACATTGCGCCTGTACGTTTGCTTAGACATTGGCCAATCCCCAGCAAAAATGAATCATGGTTTTACCGTGGTTCCAAAATCATGGTTATCATGGCCACAACCATGGTTACCATGGTCAAAAAACCATGGTTCAACCGTGATTTAACATATGGTAAAGCTGGACAGTTTTACCATGGTTTAACTGATGTTTTAACACGTTGGAACCATAGGCTAGATTGAGGTGTAATCATAATTTAACCCAATTAAAAATACAGTCAAAACTGCACTCAACGTTATGACAAAACAATTGTGTGGCTCAGGTCAAACCTCTGTTAAAGCATACTTAAAACTTTAGTATCAAATTACGGGACAGTGATCAATAAACCTATGTTAAAATATGGTTTGATGTGTGTTAAAATACAATCATGTTAAAGTGTAATGTATATTAAAGCACAGTTGAACCTTAAGTAAAATTAAGGAATAACCAGATTAAACCTACATTAAATTATGCTAAGCCTGTACTAAGCATCATAGTACTAACACCTAGTGTGAAAAAAATGTCTAGTGTTTAATGCTTAGTATGTTACGATATAACCTATGTTAAAGCATGGTAGAGCAAAATTGCAACAAAAAAATTAATTTTACTAGGTATTATCATTCTGCTGTTCAGTCACTTATAGAACTATATTAGTTCTACCTGTACCTATTCTATACACAAATTCTATACACAATGCACTTACCACTGCACAAATACAATCCATTACGAACTTACCTTACAATGTATCCTTGCTGCGATCCCTCCTCTTGCTGCTTTACAAGCTTTGCATTGGTGGATCAGCCATATATAACCACCCAACCTTAAACGTAAAAAGTTATGGGCCTAAGATTTATATTTTACGTATTTCTGCTAAAGTTAACCCAGTTCTGACTTGTCTTTAAACAATTAATTGGCATTAATTGTTTTAAACAGTGAGAGCTTTTTTTTATAAGCAACTAACTTCCGTACATAATTTAAGACGTGTCATAATGTCATATTTTTTGTGTCTTTCATAATGAGTAGACCCTACATACATATGTTTAACTATGGTATAATGATGAAGAAACCTCTTTTTAAGCATAGTATAGACCATCTTCAGATAATATTTTGACCCATGTTAAACCATAGTAATTCTAAGGGGACGTTCAGTTTAACCTATGTTAAACCATGGTACAGCTGCCAAAGCATCCAAGGTAAACGTATCGAGTTTGTTATTCGTCTGATTAAATCAAAGCGTAGATGTCACATATACCAAGGTGGGATGTATTTCTCCATGGTAAAATTGTATTTAAATCTTGGTTTAACCATGTTATTAACAGTGGACGAATGGAGGTTTTATGCAGGTATACCAACCAAGAACGTTCTATGGTTTCATAATTACTTACCTCATATAATTGTGGTTATATAATGGTAAAACACTTACAGTACATCATTACGGTAAAAAACATGATTTAGTGAAGGTACAGAAACCATGCAATGAAAGTTGGGTTGTTTTGCACTTCGGTTAAACTGCATTTATTGTACAAACCATGATATCATTAGTGGGAAAACTACAGTTTTATGTAAGTAGACCAACCAAAGATTCTTTTTCTTCACCTCATTTTTTTTCTTGGTTTTAAAACAGTGAAATGCTTGCATAATTATGGCAGTTAACCATAATTTAACCATGGTGCAGAACCCAAAGATACCGAAGTTGGATTGTTTTACGCCTTGGTTTAATGGTATTTATATTTTGGTTAAGCATGTTATAATTGCTGGATAATAACAATTTTATGATGATAGACGTACAATCCAGGATGCATTTTTCTTCACCTCATTTTAGTCTTCTGTACAGCCGTACCGGCTGAGAAAACTATTGCAACGACTTTGTCCGTCCGTCCGTCCGTCCGTCGCTTTTTTCAACTTCGCAACGGTACCAGAAATTGACGACCACTGTTTACAACGTTCGATTCAGTGTCAAAAGTTAGTTAAATAACATGACAAATTAAAACATCGTTGCCTCCTTATAGCTAATAGACTTCTTCGACGTAACTAAATTAAATAATAACATTTCATCGTCGGATTGAAATCCTAAAGATTTGTGTTAACACAGCCGTAAAAACAAAAACATTTTAGCTTCGTTTTAGCTTCGTTTAGCTTCGTCGCATTGTTGCATGAATGAATAGGCTTACGATCGAACCAAATTCTCCGTTAGGCCTATCTGCTACTTACGAAGCCAAAACAGCCGTTAAAAAAAATTAGGCCTAAAAAATGAAAATTAGATCTAAAATCACGTTACCATGGAAACGTCAATAGTTGCTACGAGTCGCTGCAGCGTTTCTCCTGTCCCTTCCCTACTACCACTGATCTATATTAGGCTACGTTGCGCATTACGTTGTAACACTGTAACTGTGTGCAGGGAGGCATACCGTGTTGCAAAAATGAATAGGCTTACTGTATACAATCCAAATCTCCGTTAGTTGCTACTTACGAAATTAAAGTGGCACTAACACCGATTGAAATGCGAACGAAAATACCGTGGCGCCATCTAGCGACATTGATATTGTTAACCTTTATAGTTTGCTCGCAGGTGCACGAGGATGAACCAAATTTTCACTCAATAATTAAGGATGTCGTGGCTTGTTTGTTTCGTTAAAAGAAATGCCGTTATACATTCCTTCACTTGGTGGAAGCTAACGCTAGATGGTACTACACAGCGCTAGATGTTGTCAGAATTCGTCTGCTTTCAATCGGTGATAGTGCCACTTTAAAGTTGTAAATTAGGCCTAAACGCTGCCAATTATGCCTAAAACGTAAAATAAGCTTAAAAGCTAACACATTTGTAAGGGGCAATTCTGATGGTTACTATTTTTAGATTATATAATAGAGATAGCTGTTGAAGTGCATGATAGAGATGTGCGCCTCAACATTGGAAGTGGACGAACTGTACAGAAGACCAATGCGACTAGATAGTCGCTGTAGCCCCTTGTTTATTCTTGGTTATAAAACATTGAAACACTTGCATAATCGTAAGGCGTTTAACCATGATTTAACGAAGGTGCAGAAACCAAGGATACTAAGATTGAGTTGTTTGGTTCATGGTTTAATTGTGTTGTTGTGATTTTACTTCACTTAACGTCCGATTACGGGTTGGTTTCT